>BLKR01010610.1:0-50922 GCA_011170035.1 Teleogryllus occipitalis | reverse complement strand
TGGGCGAACGGGCAGGTTGGTGAACGGGCAGGTGGGCAAACGGGCAGGTTGGTGAACGGGCAGGTGGGCGAACGGGCAGGTGGGCGAACGGGCAGGTGGGCGAACCGGCAGGTGGGCGAACGGGCAGGTGGGCGAACGGGCAGGTGGGCGAACCGGCAGATGGGCGAACGGGCAGGTTGGTGAACGGGCAGGTGGGCAAACGGGCAGATGGGCGAACGGGCAGGTAGGCGAATGGGCAGATGGGCGAACGAGCAGGTGGGCGAATGGGCAAGTGCACGAACGAGCGAGTGAGCCCAAGCGAGTGGGCGAACGGGCGGGCGAACGGGCGAACGGGCGAACAGGTGAGTGGGCGAACGGGCAGGTGGGCGAACGGGAGAGCGGGTGATGGGGCGAGTGGGCAAATAGGCGAGCGGGCGAACGAGTGAGTGGGCGTGCGTGCAATTTCCTTACTTATTGTGGAAAACAAATTATATTTCAGGAACTATTTAAAAGTTTTTGTGTCATTATGTGCATTAAATCTTGAAATGTGTCCGTTATATAAATATTAACAAAGCACGATTTTTTAATAATCATAGTTTGAATAAAAAAACAGTACTTAGTGCACGTATTGCTCTCTGTCCTAGCAAAATGTTACCAAAGTACCATTTTCGCAAAACATGCAAATACTTTCAAAAATTGTACATGTAATGATTGACATTCTGAGTGTGTATGATAAGTATTATGAAAGAAGAACCAAATCTTAAATATTGAATGTGCACAACAGATGCGAAAAAAATTAACTGTCTGAAAATTGAAATTTTAAATGTTTCAAGGAAAATAGCAGTTCCATCATTTCATTCAACACAATGAGCTCTATTTGAACAAAAAGGAAGGAAAGTTGTACTTTTAGAAAATTTTAAAAATGTTCTAGAATATTTATATTACTCCCTAGCTAACCAAAAAATGAGCTACTGTATAATACGTATATTGTTTTATTACTTATTACCTTCGATACGGAGCTCAATAAACATTGCTTACCTTAACGGGATCGAGAAGGTCGTGAATGAGGGAAATACGAAAACGTTTGAATTATTCTACTTGTTATCTTTTGGAGGGAATTGTGGGAGGGACATATGAAGCCCTTGATGCATAAATCTTTGATCCCGGTGAATCAGCTGGTAAGTCACAAACAGTAAATTTTACAAGAGAGCAAAAAACAAGGTTTAAATCAATTAAATAAGAAATTAATGATATTCAAACGAAGGTAATATTCAAATAAAACTATTTTTGTGTACGTTTTGGTTGAATATCATTTATCCTTATTTATAGCATTAGTATAAAGTTTCTTTTTGCTTTCCTGTAAAATTAAGCTGTTTTTTGACTTAACAGCTTATTCACCGGGGTCGAAGAAATAACTATTAGTTTCCAAAAATTCTAAGAGACTAATATCTAATGGATTGAGTGTATTACATACTAAGTAGTGTCATTTTCATTTACGTAATCACCACTAGAGTATGTAGAGTGGTTGCTGATGGCCACACAGTTACAAAGCAGCTTGAAGTAAACAAAACTCTCAAAAATGCAGGAAGTAAAAACTGTTATAATAATGAATGTATATCTTATTGCAGAGCAAACTACACTATCTGTACGCATGGATGTCCGTCGCTGTGGTGGATGTGTTCGTGCCACTCGTAGCCATCTTTTGGTTGTGTACAAAATTGACCAACATGGTTCCGTTGGTCATCTTCTTCTATCTCAGCCACTTCAGTAAGAGTCATGCTGTTTAAAAGCTTTTTTTGTATACCAGCATTACAAACTACCTTTTCTGTTGCAATTAATTGTTCATAATAGGGCTTTTTACGGCACAGATGATGACGTATTCGCATTTTACGGCACTAATTAGTGCGACATCACTCATTCAGCCATTCGCAGCGAGAGAAACATGGGTAGGTAGCGGTAAACAGAACAGCCAACCCCCGCTTTCTCTCACAGATGTCCAATACCCACGACATCACAAGAAAGTCGTTTCGCAATATTAAGTTTGATTCTCTTATAAATTTATAATGCTGTTATACAAAAAATAGTGCATGCAATTCCTTTATAATGTTGCTTTATTGCATTCCTACAAATTTGAAAACTCGCTCCTAACGATGTTCGGTTTCGAAGCATGTACTCACGCAATAAATAAACATTTACTACATCCGTTCATTCTCTTATTCTTTAACCTTTTTCGCTTATTGTGGTCGTCATCAAATCGGTCCGGCTGCATTCCCTGAGGCTTGTCAGCAGCAGAATACACCCCGTGGCCGCGTTACGGGCGCTGCACAGGCTGAGATCGGTGGAGGGGCTGCCTCCTTTCAGGCTCCGAACTCGCACAATTTATTTAGGTTTTATTCCCGTAAAGGGTTGGTTTCACATCACCTCAAGAGTCCCATCTACCCCAGTGTGAAAGGAATGGGGTGGATATCATAAAGATGGGGAACCGTCGAGTAACTTGATCCACCCGTTGGTCCCGATGGTAGGGATGTATTGGCACTGAAAAACGGATATGCCAAAAGGCGAGGACTGCTGGCAACTGCTCCCTTGTAGGTAGGAGAAACCGGGCTGACTGCTGCATTCCCCACTCTCCGGTAAGGATATGTAGTGTGATGGGATCGCTACATCCCTACGCCCTATATATATATATATATATATATATATATATATATATATATATATATATATTTATATATATATATATATATGTATGTTATATATATAATATATATATATAATATATATATGTTACTATATATATATATATATATATATATATATATATATATATTTATATATATATAATAATATGTTTATATATATATATATATATATATATATATATATATATATATGGCTTGATTTCTGGCGGAACGCGACACAACGCTCCGGTACCTCAGGAATAATTATTAAATTATAGTATAAATAGTCAAATATTTCTACTAAATTAATCATTAATTTGAGGCGCGTTTCGGAAACTAACATTTTACCAATCAAACACTATAGAGAGATATATACATGGATAGATAGATAGATAGATAGATAGATAGATGGAGAGAGAGATGTGTTACGTACATACACCTGTATATAATACATTGTTTTGTTACTCTTATTGGAATTGCGATGGTTTGTGCACGTGTGCCTCTCCGTTGCAGTGATGCAGGGGCTGCTCCTGAGTCTGGTGTACACCATGGCGCACGAGCTGCGCGCTGGTCGCTTCTTCGATTACGTCGACGGTGGCGGCGGCGGCGGCACGGGCAGCGCGGGCGGGGGCGACGCCGGCTGGCTGCAGCTGAACCTGGCCAACGCGCTGCCCCCGCAGCCCGGCGATCAGGCCACGGCCAAACCCCGCTCCCCGGCCGTCCTCGAGCCCTCCGCCTGCACCACCGCCGCCCCGCCTCCGCTCCCCGCCCCGGCCGCCCTCGCCTCGCAGTGCTGAACCGATTCGCCCGCCCTATGCCGGTCTGCAGCATCTTCCTCGCTCGCCTCACAGAGCTCAATCGCCTCACTGCCCGCTTCCACTCCCCGCCCCAGTCGCCCTCGCCTCGCAGAGCTGAACCTCTTCACCCCGCCCCGTTCTGCACCATTCCCGCTCGTCCACAGAGCTTAATCACCCCACTCCCCGCCCCAGCCGCCCTCGCCTCGCAGGGCTCAACCTCTTCATCAGGCCCTGAATTTCTCTGCACCCCGCGCCGTGCCTCCGCTCACCGCCCCGGCCGCCCTCGCCTCGCAGAGCTGAACCTCTTTACCCCGCAGTGGGAGCGGTAGCTCAGTGCATCAACTGATGTCACTGCAGCGCCTCTGACCCGGAGGTCGTAGGTTCGAGTGCTGACGGCGGCAGGATTTTCGACACTAGCTATTCAGCTAGGTCGAATTCAGTCGCTGTCTGGAGGAGAATTCTAGCGGCCGGCTGCTCTGATCGGTAGTTTTCCGTGGTTTCTCCGATCAACACCAGGCGAGTGCCGGAGAAGTACCCTAACAAACGGGCCACGGACCGCACGCGATCTTTCCTTCATCTTCCTTCTCCTATCCTCTCCCCTTACACACACACTTACACTAACATGCACTACACTACCACATATTCCGGGAGATCGGTCGGAAGCTGAGAGCTTGTCCCGTTTGGGGCGGTGCCCCGCTGGTGGGAGTCCTGGTTAAGGGGAAACCCCACTAGCCGACGGTAGATCGGCGCCGGATCTCGCCACTCAGCGGGGAAAGATCACCGCCATCTCCCGAGAAAACACATGCAGTACACTAATAACCAGAGCAGTTGACCCACCCGAAAACATGAAAAAACTGATCTATCAAAATCTTCGCCCCGCCCTGCTCTGCACCATTCCCGCTCGTTCACAGAGCTGAATCACCTGCAACCGCACTCCGCCCCACCGCGCTCACTTTAGAGTGCCAAACCGTGTGCTTCCCTCTCCCAATTAAGCATCCCCGCTTCGACACAATCCCTTCAGCCGACGTTGCTGATTTGCCTGCGGACACGTACTTTTCCATTACACCCTCCGCCCTTGCTCTCCGCCTCGTCCCCGCTCTCCCCTTATGGCAGAACCTTCTGCCTCCAGCCGCTTTTCCTCGCTCCGCTGCAATCGTTCCCACCATAGTGAACGACCCGTCGCCCGCCCACCCCACTGTGCCACGTAACCCCAAGGCCTATGCACCGCTCCCCTGCGTTGGCACCCGCGAGATAATGAAGAACTTCACTCCCGCCCTCCCCATTCCCCAAGCAGGGGAATTTTCATTGTTGCACCCCCGGATCCGGTCTTCGCTCCCCGCCCCGTCCCCGCTCGCTATTTCGTGTTGAACCACAAGCCTCTCAGCCCCCAGACTCGTTCCCGCCTCGACGCCAATCTCCAGAGAAGAACTCCTTGCCACCGCTCACCTAACAAACAGCACTACCACGCTCGCCACCCACGATCCCACGTCTCCGCGATTCCCGTTCCACCCCTCCCCCTCGACCGAATGCTGAACCACTAGACCCACTCCCCGTTCCCTTCGTGGCGCCGAAGTACCCACCTCTCCACCTAGCCTCATTTGCAGACTCGTTTGCCGTTCGTCGTTCTGTGTAAGTGCTGTCTTTTCGCCTCGCCTACTCCCGCGCCTATCCACCCGCTTGTATACATACCCTTCTCCCACTATGAACCTCTCAGAGTCCCCCCTCTCTCAATGACAGTTCTTATCCCCGTTCAATTATTTTTAGGCCCCATTCATTGCGAGCACCAAATCTCCCGGCCAATCAAGTTCCCATCCCTAAAGATCCCCGGCGCTGTCCCTCTCTCCTCAGCTCTCTGCCCTTCTCTCCTCAGCTGTCACCTCGCAAAATCCACTGTTTAGCTCGTCCTCGACACCGCCCCACCCACATCATCTCCAAGTACCCCACCCGAACCAACCCACACCTAAGGCAGCAGGTCTCATCATCAGGAGGTTGTGCTGAACGTTTTTGGACGTACTGATTAAAGAGTGCCTCTTGCATTTCATTGTACTTTTCTGATAATTCTATAATCAGTTATTTAAATACACTAAAGTATACCTCATAACGATGAAGATATGGAAAATCTCAGAATTAATTAAATATAAGCACACATTCATAACTTATTAATAAAAATCTCCTTTGCTTCGTGAATACAATATATAAATTATTATAATAAAATACCAATAAAAACACCCGATGCCTGATGTAGGTACTTAGCCACACAGAGAATCTGTCTGAACTATGAATCCTTGTGCTTGTTAAAAAATATGTTCTTTAAAAAGACGAAGAAAGTTCTGAAAGAACATTATTCGTTCTTTGCAAATTTTCGAAGTTGTTCGCCAAGCCACGACATAAAGAACTGATCTATAGTGGACCAAAATTGTTCAGATTCCAAGCTGAGCATACCCACGAGCAAAGATTCACTACCATAATGAAAAAATTATCTTAAAAAAATTATGAAATAAATTTAAGAAAATCTATTTAATAATTTGTAGTGTGAGCGTAACTGAGTGAAAACTCCCCTAGTGATGAACGTTTTACAAAACAAAAAGGCTGTAAAAATTTTGACCGTAATTGTTGTTGCAGTGTGTGAAAATATATTTCCGAAACTAACATTGCCTTATTATTTTTGAAATGAATTCTTCTAAAAAATGCTTCACATTCGTTAATCACTGCTGAAACTGTGTTCGTGTGTCCCGTATACAATATTTTTGCCACAATTCAGAGCAAAAATACCATCTTTATAACACCACGCCATTTTACCTTCTTGATAATTTTGAATGTATATGTATAATTTACGGGAGGTATGTAAACTGATTTAATTTAAATGGAAATAATATACTAAATAAAAAAACAAGAAAACAGTTACAAATAAATTTCAGCTCAGCAAATTCGATTGTCACAAATATAATAACTATAATAATAATAATACTTTATACAAGAGAACAAATAATTCTCCGAGTTGGAGCAGCAGTTCCAATCATGTGATAAAATCGGCCCTGTCTTTCAATACAAAAAATGTGTAAAATAATTGTTTTATGAATTATTTTCATTCACGCCATTGTTTTCTTGATATAAAATAAAATTAGAAATAATAAAATTATAATATTTATGGTAGTGAATGTTTCCCAAAGATTCTTCTTATTTGGTCTCGTTTTCTCCAAATTACATTTTCTTTCTTTCTTTTAAAAAAACAGAAGGAAATAAAAAACTGAAGTAGACTATTCAAGTATATTATAAATTAGAGTTTAAGAAGCAATACTACACTGGATATAAGCGTCACTTCTTCCAGAATCGGCGGGTTTGAATATTTTCTATGTCGACTGTTACAAAACAGAATTACCCCATAGAATCGTGTATGACGACTTGACTACTATCTGTAAAACGCCTTGACAATGATTGTATCCATAAGGGATTCAAATACAATATTATGTCAAAAAGCATGTTAAATTTTATCATTGGAGACATTATATGAATACTTTCAATGAGTTTACTAAATATTTTTAGAACAGTTTCATTCATGTAAATCGCAAACTTTTCTTTGCTCAAAACTAAAGTTGACGAAAGTTAAAAATTACAGCAATACGGATCAGAAATGAAAATTTATGTAGATATTTCTCCGACACATTTGTGCATAAACTCACATTGGTGCAATGAACTGATTGTCATATACGTATCAAAGTATTGTTTCTGATCCTAATGTGAATGATTATCCGATGTCGTCAAAGAAATTTAATGAGTAGAACCTATTCTGTATTTTCTTGTCTTTTCTTTTCAATTTAAAAATGTATAGTGAAATTTTATTTATAAGATGGGTGTAACTAGTCGTTTGAACTAATGTCTTACAAAATAAAACGTTTTTGCTCATTACTGAACACTTCCTTAGCTCATGAACAGTCATATTGGTAATTACATAAGAGCATACCCATAATGAGCACTGATAGCTTCTTACAACCAAAGAGCATAAAACTGAGAATGGATTTGTCATCTTTGCCTCTCGTTGAGACTAGGCTAGAATGTTTCATGTCAATCAGTAAATGTTATTTTATCTCCACATTTTGTCTTCTCTGACAATATTTCGATGTATTAATAAGTTATTCAATTGCAGTATACTGAGCGTTTTAAGACTCAAAGAGGACATTCTATTCTGGTTATACACTTTTGTAGTATACGCAGTACGTCCGTCCAAATCAGAAACTATTTAAATTTAAACAAAACTAATTAATGAAACCCCTAGGATATTGCAATTATTTTATATAATCAGAGTCTCTTAAGTTTTTGTTTATTTTCTGCATCTTCTCTATAGCCATGAAAAATATGATTAAGTATCTTTCCCGGACGTAATATTTTAATCGTTGTGGAGTTACTAAGACTATTTTTCATGATTTTGTGTCTCTCCACTGAAAAGTAGCGTCCATGTTGCCTTACATTGCACTGGCTCCGATATAATGGGAGAAATCCAGTTAAACTAACCACGGGACTACTCTTAAGAAAGAAAAAGGAATGTAACGTTTAGGGCACGTGAAACTCACAGTAGATCAATATTGTCATACTCTCATAGAATATCCAGAAGTCAGAACTATGAACAAATAAATAAGAATTATCACACGGGCTTATTCATCTTCCATAATATTTCATGACTCGCAGATCTGTGCAGTGTTGCAGTAATTTGTAGAATATTAAATTCATGTTATAGCTCTAAAGAGCAAGAATTTATTTTCTGCTCCCTGATTCTATTTTCTATGAATCATTATCTTAGAGAGCTACGATATATTGTCGTCGTGGTGCGTTGAAATGTAGCGTTACATGAAGGGATTTAAATCTCGATCTACAAACACAGCACAAATTTGAGTTCCAAGCGAATTGATTTTGCCTGAGCTTGGTTGCAAAGTACCTGATTACAACACAGGCTACGAAACATCGACTCTGTTGATCGAGACCAATTGTTGTAAATTAATCAACAGAGTGCCTCTTGAAGAATAGTCCCGAACAGTTTTACAGATATGTAAATACACAGTTTGATGTGCTTTTAAAAATTGATTATCACTGTGATGTTTTTCATTCCTAATATTGCGTTATTGAATGTTAAAATGTGTAAGAATGTAAACATTTATATTATGTACTCTTCAATGCAATAAATCTATCAATACTAATATTTGTATTATTTTGTCTTCTATACAAATGTAGTTGAACTTTATTTTAAAAAGTAGTTGTATTGAACTTGAAAGAAGTGGCCTTTGCAATTCATAACTTGATTTGGTGGATTATTTGAAGTAGCAAAATTGTTCCTCCTCTCATTTAATTCAAAATTTGTTCACTATTCAATTTCAAAATCTGTTCACTGTTTATGATACAGTACACGTGTACAGATATACGTATATGAATAGCCCTTGCAGAAATACAAGAAACAGTGTGCTTCTAGTCCTAAATGTTTACTCTCATAGATTGCAATCGCTATTAAAATATATCTCACATTCCCGGTCAGACATAAATTAAAATATTAATCGGCATTTAGTAAATCGGCCACGTTCAGCTGCAATACAAGCGTTAATTTGATGTGAGCTAATTCTGCCATTCTGCCAACAAATCACTTTTGCAACTGTCCCATTATGGAATAATGACATTGCATTACTTTCGTCATTTGTCGTGCCCCTTACTAACTATAGATAGACAATATTCATATTTCAACGTCTTTTCTGGACATTCTGTGTAAACCTGACCAAATGCGAAGGAACAAGAGGAAGAAGAAGAAGAAGAAGAAGAAGAAGAAGAAGAAGGAGGAGGAGGAGGAGGAGGAGGAGAGGAGAATGAGACGCGCCAGAAATAGGAGCAGGGTAAGCGGGTGGAAAAGGTGTAGGAAATAGAACAGAAAGAAGAGATATAAGAGGGAAAAGAAAATAATTAGGAGGAAAAAATAAGTACGTGGAAAGAAAAAAAATAGGAAAAAGGTAAAAAGGAGAAGAAGAAACAAATATTTTCAAAGAGTTTTGCCCACTCTAGTCGCGCGGTTGCTCACTGTGTGTCTCCGCCCCCGCCCCCGCCCCACCGCCGCCACTGCTCCGTCTTTTGTTCCGCTTACGTCAGCACTCGCGGGTGGGCCTTCTCGGAGGGGGAGGGGGAGGGGGAGGGGGAGGCAAGGAGCGGCCGCCGCGAGGTCGCGCGAGCTTCGCCTTGCAATAAACAACTGCGACGCGTCCGCCGATCACTTGTTCGAAGAAGTTCGCGTGCTAAAGTTGCCGCGGTTGGCAAGGGAAGCTGGAGAGGGTTAAAAATAGCACGTTGTGATAATCTCCATTGCACCAACATTTTATACGGGATTTTGTTATTTACTTATGATCTGAAAATGACACTAAAATTACCGATTACTCTAATCGAATTGTCTTATTTTCCCCCGTCTTACTCCTCCTAAGAATTGTTTATGTATACACAATCATATATAATAATGATCGAATATAACGCTTTCTTCGATAATATTCGATATATAGAAACTTTTATATAGAGAGAATATGAAATGTTTGCAAATTCTTTTAAACAATTTTAGAAAAAATTAGTGAAATGGAAAATTCAACAATAAATAATTAACAAATATTTTAACCATTCTTACTACATATGTATGAAATTAGTAATGCATACGTACCTGACCAAATAATTGAATTAAAATTGTAAAAAATATTCTGTCTTGGACATAGGATGCACTCCGTTTATAAAACTTTTCGCATAAGTTAAACCACCAAAACATTTCATATGTAACATGTCTTCTCAATCGAAATCCCTGCCTAATTGTTGAACATAATTTATAGTAGGTACTGTACATTTTCATTTTAAATAAAAAATTAACATAGTATGATTACTGTCGAGGCGAAATAGCGTTCTACAGGTTATCCGAAAATACAAAATTCTTAAGACGACACCATCCGCTTACATTGTTGAATTGCGAACATAACCTCACTTTTTGCCGATCGCGTCACATACGGAGCAGAAAGCATTTTCGTGTAGTCCAGATCTGTGGGTTATCTGAATCTCAATGCATTATTGCGAAGTGTTTTGTTCTCGGTTAACGACATCGCGTCACAGGGCGTGGCTCCCATCGGACGGAGCCACACAGAGATTTGGTAAAAATGTGGAAATATTCGAAGAAGGTGGCACATAATATCGATCTTAAAATATTAGGTGTTCGCAAACAGATTCTAACACCGGAGAGTATTGAGAGTCTAAAAATTATTCTATTTTCAGAAGCTGATATTCGTAATGCGACAGCGAAAATTCGCAGTTTTTTGATGAATTTCCCACCAAATATTAACCCCGATTATTGTTGTTATTATTATTATTATTATTATTATTATTATTATTATTATTATTATTATTATTATTATTATTATTATATATTTTCTTTTCCTACTGGCCGATTCAGAGCAACATTTTATAAAATCAAAACAAATTTGTATCCCTGTCATTTCATTCCTCAAAAAATATTCGTCAGAGTCGACATGTATCACAGTTGATAGAAATATAAATCCAGGATAGAAGTTAACCCAATATCCTAATCTGCTAATCAGTGCGAATAAGGAATTTCGAAAAAACTGTCTATGGGATTTATTTCATATGTTGAGTTCCTCCATACAATTTTCAGTTTCGTATGCCAAAATCGGGTACAAAGATCATTGCCCGAAGAAACCCATAAATAATTCCTTGTAATTTTTAGGTGAATAGGAAGCCATTTTCTTAGTGCACAAGTTTCATTTATGTATTTAGTAGTTCAAATATTACAATAAAACTGTAAATGTTATAAAAATAATGAAATAGTTAAGACCTTGATAGCTTACAAGATCGAACAAGGAAAATTAAAACAAATTTTCATTGGGCTATGTCGTCAACATAATATATAAGGTGAATGAATCACCGGTAGCGGTAGCTCAGTGCATCAACTGATGTCACTGCAGCGACTCTCACCGGGAGGTCCTATGTTCGTGTCCTGACGGCGGCAGGATTTTCGACACTAGCTTTTCAGCTAGGTCGAATTCAGCTGCTGTCTGGAGGAGAATTCAAGTGGCCGGCTGCTCTGATCGGTAGTTTTCTGTGGTTTCTCCGATCAACACCAGGCGGAGGCCGGAGCAGTACCCAACCAAACGGGCTACGGACCGCGCGCGATCTGTCCTTCCTCTTCCTGTCCTAACCTCTCCCCTTACACACACACTTAGACTAACATGCACTACACTACCACACATTCCGGGAGACCGGTCGGGAGCTTAGAGCTTGTCTCGGCTGCGGCCGTGCCCCGCTGGTGGGAGAGTCCTGGTTAGGGGGAAACCCCACTAGCTGACGGTAGGTCGGCGCCGGATCTCGCCATCCAGCGGGGGAAGATCACCGACATCTCCCGAGAAAAAACATGCACTACGCTAACGGGACTAATGACCGAAGTAGTTGACGCGCCCGGAAACACGAAAAAATCAATTATCAATGTGAATGAATCAATCTACTTCAGCAAATGTCTTTCTTTCAATTTGTAAAGAATTAATCGCACCTGAAATAGTGAGGAATGAAGAAGAGCATGAAATAGTGAGGAAGAATAGCCTTCAAAGTTTCCTGATACATTTTCTGACCAATGTGCAGGATTATTAATCATATCTCATCGCAAAACTATCCAAGGAAACATACGGAATAGAGAATTTTCACGGTCATTTGTTGAACTTGCAACCCTGCAAGTGTTAAGACATGGCACAATCCCCAGAAATTCAAAAGATTTATAAGTGAAAACCAATGCAGAATGCGAGCTGGCAACCGAATCATTCCCTTCCTCCTTGTAGGGTTTACTTCATAATTTAAAATAATTAACTTATGAGTGGACGTAGGTCAATAAAATTGGATTTGTTTCCGAAGGCAAAATTACACAGGGTACTTCAATGTACAAATCCAAAAATCGAAGTTTTAATGTCTCGACCCCCTCCGGCAGTCCATAAGGTCAGAATCTCACTATCCTTCATTTATATATTTTCGCCTACAATAGCGCCGCAAGGGGCAAAATATTTCTATAACGCGATAGTTATTTATACCAGAAGCATAATAAGATGTTACCACATTATCGTAGAACGCTTTATCTTCTTTGTAAAAATTCCAATGAACCATAATTTCCTATTAAATCCGACTATTTGTCCTGCGGAAAGTGACATATTGATGTTGATAACAATTGACACGAGGCCATGGATTACTTCTAATAATACTTGCGTCAAAAAAGTGATAATTGTTTTAATGATGAATCATGGATTATTTCGACACTTTTTATAGTAATAACTCTTATTACCACTCTGATCTCATTTTCGTAAAGTTTGTGAAAACATGTACTTCTGTCAATCTGGTCAGCGATTTTTTGGCAGCATTACAAAAATAGGTACTCGTTCTATGCCACGTCTGCGAGAAATAACACTACTATTGAAAAATCCGTAATATAGATGAGCATCGTAACAGATCGGGGCGCAGAACATGTTGATTGATTGACTGATTGATTAATAAGTGATTCCGGACGCATCAACTCCTGAGATCATTCGTCCCGTCAATGTAGTGCATGTTTCTATCGCGGGAGGGAGCTGTGATTTTCCCCCGCTGGATGGCGAGACCCGGCGCCGACCTACGTCGGCTTGCGGGATTGTACCCAACCAGGACTCTCCCACCAGCGGGGCACCGCCCAGCAGGGACAAGCTCTAAGCCCCCGACCGGTCTCCCGGAATATGTGATAGTGTAGTGTATGTTAGTGTAAGCGTGCGTGTAAGAGGAGAGGATAGGACGAGGAAGAGGAAGGACAGATCGCGCGCGGTCCGTGGCCCGTTTGTTAGGGTACTGCTCCGGCATTCAACTGGAGTTGATCGGAGAAACCACAGAAAACCTCCGATCAGAGCAACTGGCCGCTAGAATTCTCCTCCAGACAGCGATTGAATTCGACCTAGTGTGAAAAATCCTGTCACAGTCGGGACTTGCACCCTAGGACATCCCGGTCAGAGGCACTACACTGACAAAACCCTGATCCATCTTTGCCGGTTGGGCAAGCAGATCACCCAAACGCGTCAGTCGGGAATATGTCCCTCATTCTGAATAGGCGGTAAAACGTTGTTTGGTTGTTTTTTTGTTTGTTTTTTTTTTTTTTGGTTATTTAAGGTCGCATCAACATCTAAGGTCATTAGCGACCACTATTGCTGTTAACGGTATGGTAACTATGTGAATGAAACGATATGGTGATTGATGATAAGGGGTGAAAGGACGAACACAAATACAACCATGCGCGAGGCGGGACTCGAACCCGCGACCCTTCGGTCCGAGATCACTACGACACTACTGCCTTAGCGATCTCGGCCACCGGGCCGGCACGTTATTGTTTGGTTTTTATTTTTTATTTTTATTTTTTATATTCCATTTCTTTTTCTCCTCGAGGATCGTGCGCGAGTGACACTGTGCTGCGAGGGCGGGGGCCGCGGGGCGTGTGGCGTGGCGGGGCGGCGGCGGCGGCGGCGCGCCAGTCGAGGCGCAGCGTCGGCGGCGGTGACATGGCGGCGCGCGCAGACGGGTGCGCAGCGGCTGCGCCCGCGAGCGCAGCGGCGGCCGCGGCGTTGGCCCGTGCGCAGGCGCGCACGGCGCTCGCCTCGGTGGCGTTCGGGGTGCGTATCCCGCGCGGCGGCGCTCACTCCCACGCGACCATCCACGCCCGTGGTTGGGCGAACCATCCATGCATTTCATTCAATCATTCAATTTTCGAAGCCGAGATTTTTTTCAACATCAATGTTTTGTTTTCCATCTTTTTGAGTGGTATATTAGTTTTGAATAATTAAAATTGAGATCTCGTCCACAACTGAAGACGATGTTTTTTTTTTATCTGACGACGATTTTTTAATTATCTGATTGGATAATTTTTTAAAACTACCCTGTTCATTTTGTTAGTTTTGTGGTAGTTAATTCTCACTGAATAATAAACAACCGCATCCACTATCAAATTAACCCCCCCCCCGCATACATTAAAAGAAATGTTTGCCAATGCAGTTTTTAAAATATCGTTGTTTAGGGGGCGATGCTTTATTAACCTCGATGGTTTAATTTTGAGCACTGATGTTTGGAAACATGGATGTTTTGTTGGTGATGTCGCATTCTGCGCCCATGCGGGCTCTAGCGCTCCCCCCCTCCAACATTCAATTAGAGTTGCCTCTGCGAGCTAATTCGTTCAAATACGGTGTACGAAATTACGCAAATGTCGAATGTTCGGGCATAGGTTTTTAGGACCTACATTATCTAAAATAAGTATGCTTTTATGGCCCATGGTTTGTGAGAATATAACCCTACTTTTTTTCTTCAGTATTCGGTCTGCACGGTCCATGAACATTTTTCCTCGTTCTCAATAAGGAGTCTGTAGATCCGGGAGGGTCGCCTCATGCGAGTCAGCGAGTGGACTTCTCGGGATTTTCTTGAAATGATGACTTCTCTTTTGACTCTGCAATACTCATTATACACTGTTGTAACCTAGGACTCTCTGTTTTTGCGTTTTAATGTTTATTCAAAAGTGCATTTTCTGTTCTTTTCCGAAATATCTTTTAATCTGTTGAATACTTTTTATGTTTTCTTCAGTGATCATTACTTGAATTAAAATGTAGAATTTATATTAAATCTATTTTTGGAAAGAATAACATAATAGAAGTTTATACATAATGCTTATTCTTGCGACAAATGCTCGTAACTACGGTGCCTGTTATTTTATTAGTCACTATTGGGGAAAATGGTCGGTAGTAGCTAAAAGTTTTAGAACCATTTTAGTAGAGTGTAGATAACATTAAAATGTGAAATAAAATTACTGTCCTCTTGTGACCGTTGAATGGTGTAGATGTGCACGTGTCGTATTGAATCAAAATTACAGGACTTCGTGAAGTTCGGTGTAATAAGTGTTGTAAACAATCGCTTAACAAATTGCATGGGAAACTGCTGTATACGAGTGTTCAGGTTCTGATCAGGAATACAATCTCGTGTAGAGCTTGAAAGGAGTAACGTTAAACAAGGTTACGCAACAGATTGTTGATTTCACCATGATGCAATGTGTGCAAAGTACAGGCTTCATGAAAAACAGTGGCACCTACACTTTTTTTGAAAGTAGATTGAGTATCCATGATGTGACTCAATCGTTACCAAACTGATTTGTTTCCCTACTTCCCTAGAGTCTAATTTATATTGAACAATAATGTACTAGTTTTTAAATTCAAATCCGTAAATTAATTATATTATTACAACATAAATATAACAATTATAATATCGTCTAACGAGCATAGTCTCTCCACTATACCAATAATGCAGTGGACGTTGATGAAACAGACACATTATATAAGTAATCATTATTTGAATAATTTGAAAGAAACATCAATAGGTATAAACATTATTTGAAATTATGCTTGCATTACGGTCATGTTGTCTTAGATATGCTATACTGTCAAAGGGTAGATTATTTAGAAAAATAAAATGTAAACACGTTTCGGGGAGAAAGAACCCTCCTTGGCGTTTCCTTATTCCATATCGATCCACGTGGGGGATGAGAGGGTTCTCTTTCAAAACAGCCCTCAGATGTATGTGGCGCATGGTTTATGTGGAGACATTTATTTATTTTACGTCAAAAACAGACGCTTTCAGATTTCCAGACTTAGAATTTGTTAGAACGAGTATTTCCGTTAGAATGACATTTAGAAAATACAGCAATGTCATAGGGTAATAGAGGATCGTTTGATATGAATTCTCATGTATTGTCATTTAATGAAAAAGTATAGTGCGATAGGTAATGAACAAAAATCAATCTAGTAAACAAAATGTGATAGTAATTTGATGATAAGTGATGAGGAAACTCAGTGTTAATAGTGATTTGGAACCTCGTGTAAAACTTCGGTGTGCCCACCCTTTTTCTACAAATTCCATCTGGTATATCTTGTAGACATTGTGGAAAAAGTGAACTTAAATCTCGCATTGTTCTAGCCGATGTACAACAGTTACAAATGATAGTCCTTATTTATTGTCGTGCTTGAGTGATTCGTGATGTGTTGTACGTGAGAAAGTGAAGTGAGGCATCGTATTTGGATGCACATGTGTCTCCTGTCACGTGTTGCTCTAATGCTTATAAATGTCAGGTATGATATGTATAGACTTTGGTATCAATTGAAAAACCCCAAATGCACAGAGCGGTCTTAACCTATAAACTTGCTTTCACTGGACTTTGGGACAGTTTATTTGAAAGTTCCAAATTAAAAAAGTTCTGAAAAGAAATAGTTTGATAATTTTTTATCATTAATGAAAAATTATTCACCTAATATGGTCAATGAGTTATTATTCTGTTTGGTTTTTGTGGAGACAATAACGTTTTAATTAAAATTTCACAATTAATACATTGAATAGAATTTATGTTGAAATGTTCACACGGATACTAGATGCCTTGGAAAGTCCCTTCCCTAAATAGTGTAGAACGATTTCCCAAATTGTGAGGTTAAAAAAGAGGAAATTAAGGGATTGAACGTATTTACAGAAATAAAATGTTCTATTACAAGGGACTACACGGCCACTTTTGAATTTTTCACAGGGTTCGCGACCCCTTTACATGCTTGTGGATCCTTGATTTTCTCACTACAGGATATTTCTATTCGTAGTCAGCAGGTGTGGTAATTATGAACAAATTACCCTCTTTTGGAAATCTAGGGTGAAGCATGAAAGATGGAATAAACATCCAAAATATATTTATGAAATAACAAATGTATATGGAAAAAAAAAACATTCGATTTTAATTGGAAACCTTAAATTTTCAGTAGTCACTTTATATAACAATGCAAATATTGTTAAAATTGAACACTTCTGTTTGACCATGCAGATTATCTAATTTTAATTTATGAAGGTTATTAAAAAAATGGTACATATGCAAATTATCTAATTTTAACGTATTTAAAATAATTTTATATGTTTTTCTTTCGTATCGAATTACACATATTCTTGTCTTTACACATAGAAAATTTGATTAAAATTTGTCCCCCTCTGAAAAGTTTTCCTACACCCCCTAGCGAAATAATGGCTACATCCTTGGGCTAGTACATGAACAGGCTTTCATGCGATTTGAAACACCTGATAACGTGCACGCTCGATACTACTAATCAAAACTAGAGACACCACAACTCAAAATTTGAGAGACGTTTTGATCATTTAGCAATCACCTCTACACACAAGACCGGCTAGTGTGGCTCAGGGTATCAATTGATGTCACTGCAGTACCTCTGACCGGGAGGTCCTAGAGTTTGAGTCCCAACAATGGCAGGATTTTTAACACTAGCTAGCTTTACAAGCCAGGTCGAATTCATCCGCTCGCTATCTGAAGGAGAATTTTAGTGGTAGGCTGCTCTGATCGGCGGTTTTCCCTGGTTTCTCCGATCAACACCAGGCGAATGCCTGAGCAACAGACCGCACACCATCCTTCGTCCTATTGCTTGTTTTATCTTCACTCCTTACACACACACTTACATGTACCACGCAACCACATATGTCCGGAGACCAGTCGGGAGCTCAGAGCCGGTCCCGCTTGGGGCGGTGCCTCGCTGGTGGGAAATAACTTCGCAAGCCGTGGGGTAGGTCGGCACCGGATCTCGCCATCCAGCGGGGGAAGATCACTCCCACCTCCCGCGATAGAACGCACACTTCCTTTTCGGACCGGGAGCGGTAGCTCAATGCATCAATTGATGTCATTGCAGCGCCTCTGGCCGGGACTAGCTTTTCAGCTAGGTCGAATTCAGTCGCTGTCTGGAGGTGAATTCTAGCGGCCGGCTGCTCTGATCGGTAGTTTTCCGTGGTTTCTCCAATCAACACCGGGCGAATGCCGGAGCAGTACCCTACCAAACGGGCCACGGACCGCGCGCGAACTGTCCTTCCCATTCCTTGTTCTATCCTCTCCCCTTACACACACACTTACACCAACATGCACTACACTACCACATATTCCGAGAGACCGGTCGGGAGCTTAGAGCTAGTCAGGGCTGGGGCGGTGCCCCGCTGGTGGGAGAGTCCTGGTTAGGGGGAAGCCCCACTAGCCGACGGTAGGTCGGCGCCGGATATCGCATTCAGCGGGGGAAGATCACCGCCATCTCCCAAGAAAGAAACATGCATTACACTAACGGGACCAATGACCAAAGCAGTTGACGCGCCCGGAAACACAAAAAAAATCAATCAATCAACTGCCTTTTCGGGAATAATGGCCTTAGCCGTTTTCGCGCCCGAAAACTTTCATCGATCAATCTTCATATAAGTACAAATAAACAGCAGGAGCTCCCCTGCCGCCCCGCCCCCAAAACCGCGCTGTCTCCCGTTAGCGCCGGGTTGCGTATCTGGTTGGCACCGCGCGCTGGCGCTGCGCAATGGGAGGCGTCGTGGAAGAGCGCGTCCGCTCCCAAGCAGGCCGCGTTCCCGTGCGAAGTTCCCCAAGGACGAGCGCTTGGGCGCGTCAAGCGGCACGGGGAAGGCTCCGCACCCGCGCATTGCCTCGGGCGGCGGACTGCACGATTCCCTGCGGTTGTTTGACGTTGCGCATCACAGCCGGTATCAGTCGGATCAAGCATCGCGTATTGTTTCTATGACTGGTTTAACCTCTCGGTTTTTCAGAAGATACTCTCTCTTTCTGTCTCTCTTTCTGGTGGTAGGAAATGGTGTGGAGTTCACGACATTTGAATCATTGAAGTGAAATGGAGACGTTGTTTTGTTTATTTCTGCAGAAAGCGCAATGGAGCCGAAAAAGCTTTCTACTGAAATAAACAAATACGACAAAACAACGCCTCAATTTCACTTCTCTCTCTCTTTGTCTCTCTCTCTCTCTTTCTGTCTCTCTCTCTCTTTCTGTCTCTCTCTCTTTCTGTCTCTCTCTCTCTTTCTTTCTCTCTCTTTCTCTCTCTCTCTCTTTCTCTCTCTCTCTCTTTCTGTCTCTCTTTCTGTCTCTCTCTTTCTGTCTCTCTCTTTCTGTCTCTCTCTCTCTTCAGATAAATCACTTCATTGAGCTTTTACTTGCCAGATAACATTAGCCACAGCCTCCACTTCATTGCGCCGTTGTCGCTCGTAAGTCCATTGCGGCCGACTGTCTCCTGCTGCTAAAGGGCCCGTATTTCCTGGGCGGCTCCTAATCGTTGTTACAGGGAAGGAGATGTGGTCTCCTTAAGAAAAGAGGTGCAGAGCCATTTCGAAGCTTATTCCCCCTGACATGCACACATATCGTACTTCATTCTCAAATACTTTCAGGCAGGGAGGCAACACTACAGTAATATCCGTGTTTGAGGGGAGATTCGAACTCGCGACCATTGGAGTCAAGATTTACCTTAAACGATCGTGACTATGCATATTGAGGGATAAGTGAGGTATCCAGATAAGATATTCATATGGTGTTTCGGGCATCTTGCAGCTAGTCGCTCTCCGACGATACTTGTCGCAAGTTTTCTAACATTAACGGGGAATACGAGGATGGAGAAGCAGCCAATCATTCGGCCCTAGGTTAAGAATTGCGGAAATATCGATGTTGTGCAAATTAAATTTACAAATCAAATAAAAGATTATTTTATTTCTGAGTTTATCTTAGTTTATCTTAAAGTGGGAGTGGAGAAAGGGCGGAGCCTGAAAGTTCGCGCACTGTCCGTGGCCCGTTGTTGAGGGTACCGCTCTGTCATCCGAATGGAATTGATGAGAGGAAATCACTGATACGGCCGATCAGAGCAGTCGGCCTCTAGAATTCGAATCTAAGCAGTAATTGCCTTCGTCTATTTATCTGGCCTTGCAAATCCAAGCACCGTCGGCACTCGAACCTAGGTCTTCCAGTCCAAGAGGCAACGTATGCTTTCGCAATCTGTTTCAAGTGATTTTCATATTGGTACAAATACATACCAAACATTTGTGATAAATATATTCACTTACAATAATTCTCGTACAAGAATGCATATTTTCTACAAAATACTTTTGTTTATTGACGTTGATCCACAAAAGTTCACAACTCGTATTGTGCAAGTTATACACTTCTATAAATAATAATAATAATAATATGGTGAATCACTTAAAGGCAAATAACTTTTCTCAATTTTGATATCAAGATTGAAATCAACTATTATCGCATTTTCCTGCCTTCTTCTCAAGAAACATAATGAACTGTTCGTATAAATTAATTTTTATTTTTGTGTCAAATTAACAACTAGTGACAAAAGTATCTTAAGCATGAAAGTTAACGTTTTAGTTGTTTTTTCTTTCTTTTAAATCAAACATTTTCAAACATATTTTGATTTGGTTTTTTATCCGAACCAATGATGCCTTGATAACAGATGCCGACCACGTTTATGACTTCTCACCTCGTGAAATATCCGAATGCTAATATGTTAATGATCGTTACTTCCCAGCTTCTCGTATTGTTGTTACAGACATTTTATTTCAACACCAAATAGCATAAATGTCTCCATTTCATATATTATTTTAGTCAGTTCAGTTATCAGGTTGTTTTAAATACGTGAAAAACAAAATAAATATCAATGTCTTGTTGATCTCCTTTACTTTTTTGCCTTGTTTTTAATTTTAATTCTTTTGAAGCGGCAAACAGTTACATGCTCAGGCGGTACAATTATAGTAGTAACATACCGGATGTAATATTAAGTTGAAAATCATCCGATACAGCAATTTATTTTAAAAAAATAGGCTCTTAGTATATTATTATTAATTAATAATTAACAGTAATGATGATTAAATCAATAATTATTATTTAAATATTAAATTAATTAATTTTTGTTTCAAATTTTGTGAACATAATATTCATCATCAGTTTCATCATTCATCATCAGTTTTAATTTTCTTCTCGTCTATATAACTTTTCAAAAAATTACGTAAAAAACAAGAATTATTTGCACCTAATGCAGTGATTGTTCCTTTTTGAAGAGCATATTGGAAATGCATTTATACTAAATCTCATGAACTTCTTCAGTACATTTTGATATCTCATTAATAAGAACATATTACGGTATACATAGAAATAATTGCAACAAATACTTCCACTTTTCATTGATAGTTTACTTTCACTACTCCTTCAACACGTAATGAATCATTTCCATCGCTCTGCGTGTTGACAAATGTGCAATTATCACACCGACGCGAAAGTAGAGAGAAAGTGTAAGGAAAGGTCATCTTCTGCAAACATCAACTGCAAACGCGTGTTGCCATTAAAACTTGCTTTGTTTTTCAGATTCAGAATTTCTCAAGAGTTGAATAAGCACATCTAATTAAATTTTCCTCATTTATTTTACTGTCATGAAATTTTCCTTTGAAACTCTTTGCGAATAGTATTTGTAATTAAATGTATTTATATTATACAATCACTACACATTCCTTTTCGGGTATTAGATATTAGAGTAAGGTAGGATATTGTATATGGTATTACACAAATTGCGTAACAGCGGCAAATGCGAATGCATATCTCACATTTTAATTAATTTACATTGGAAAAAAATCGTACTAATCAATAAATGTTTGTTCCTGGATGCATATTTGTAATAAAGAAGCAATTGTATTCTTGAAAGGATACAATTTCTTAAATTATCATTTTCGAAGTATACCTGTGCATTTGAGGAGTAATGTTTCTGGAAGATTGTGACCCTACCAAGACGACCCGAGCGACTAATTCTAATGTTAACAGAATAAGTGCTTCTTAATCTTTCACTCTCATTCCGCGAAGTTTCGCTCTTTCCAAGAACCAGAATTAGGGTGTTTTGTACTAAACAACTCTAACAAAGCTATGACCTCCGTTAATTTGTTTTATTAGTATTATCATTTGTTTTTATTAAAATTATAAACCAAATTATTGTCCTATATTTTATTTCGAAAAATACGTTTATCTCTAATCATTTATATTCCCATCGTTAACTCAGCTAACCATTAACTAGCATACATGTCGGAACTGTGTTTTAACTAACAAATATGTCAGAACTAATGTCAAAACTTCGCGGGTTTTTATTATAAAAATCACTGTAATAAATTAAATTTTTCATTTTGCAGCATACTACGATTCACAGTATTAACATAAAGACAATTCAACCATCAACCTACAAAGCAAAAAATTATCATCACTATTTCTATTTTTAAAAAACTGAGCTCATTCGTTGGTAGATGTTAGAGAACGTTAAAATAAAACAATATTTTATTTTGTCTCTATGAGAGTTCGGAGAATTCGTCACTAGGGAAAAGAAAAAGGGAAGATAAGAGAGTTCATAAGGCAGTGTTTCGCTGATGTCTGCTATTATGATTGACTTTTCTATCATCTACGCTGTCTAATAATACAGAGCAATATCTCTAAAGAACTCATGAGGAAACAGTGGAAATATCGAACAACTCCAAACCAGATGAGAATATTGACGAAAGGAAGAAACGTGTGTACATACATCTATTTTATTCACATTATCGCTCAATTAAACCCCAGTGTCATTATATTGCCAAAATGAAAACTAAAAAATGAATTAATGTGTGGGATCATTGAATACATGATAGTTCAGCCATGTCGATTTGAAGTATTATTTATCCTTGAAAATTGATTTTCTTACATGGGAGTATTTTTTTTTCTCCCTTTCAAAATTCAAAATTTAAGTAGTATATGACTTAGTGTAGGGATCACAGAATTTTGAAAATGTGCACACAATTCACTTTTCCCCATAGCACGTCATACGCAGTTTTTTAACTGTTTTTTTGACGTAAAATAAATAAATAAATAAAGTATCTATACGTAAGTCCCCTAAATCACTGCCACACTGCTACTAGGTCGTTTAGTTCTTTATCCATCAAGATCCATACATTCAAAAATTAAGGAGAAAACGGCAACAAACTCGCGAAGACGCACTGCAACTAGGTCGTTTAGTTCTTTATCCATCAAGATCCATACATTCAAAAATTAAGGAGAAAACGGCAAGAAACTCGCGAAGTTAACGTGAAAAACATGACCCTCCGACTATCGCGTCCTCGGGCAAAAAGGCGACCGATAGGCACAAAACATCAGCGAGCGGTACTCCGCAGCGCGCCATGTTAGTTACGGGTTAAACTGGAAAGGCCGGCGGAGTTTCCTCCGGGGCAGGCGCTTCGGGGAATCCCACGCGCAGCTCTACGTCACTGCTTCTTAGGAGAGCTCCTCTCCAGCGCTGTCGGAGGGAACGTCCGGGACGGCAGCGGGCCACACACGGGGGCGAATTTATGCAGGAAATTAAGAAAGATATCATATTAATAGAAGAGACTTCTTATTAATGCAGGAGATTAACAAAGATATACTATTAATAGAAGAGTCTCCTAATTAATACAGAAGGATAACAATGATATCCTATTAATAGAAGAGTCTCCTTATCAATCCAGGAGATTAACAAAGATATACTATTAATAGAACAGTCTCCTTATTAATGCAGGAGATTAAAATATAGTATTAATGGAAGAATCTCCTTATTAATGCAAGAGATTAACAAAGATATACTATTAAAAGAAGAGTCTCCTTATTAATGCAGGAGATTAATGAGGAGAATTAATAAATGAGACCGGTGAGGCATCGAAATGCTTCGTATTCGTGGGGTGTGAGAGCTCGAATGTGTTTGGTGTTGGCGACTTTTTAAAATTCGACTTGCATGGTGCTCGCAATAAAGGATTTTGAAAACGGAACCATTAGATTGTCATCAAATGTCGGCGTCTGAATCTGATTTTCCAACACCAAGTATTTCAAGAAAAATATCCTGTCATCTGTCCTGCGAGTTGTCAATCATATTTCTTCACCCTTCGTTCGCGTGCAAGGAAACGTCTACCTGCTGTTTTGTCACGAAAACGTGCTTGCCGACGGAAAAAATGCTTATGTCACCGCCAAGGAGTTTCGATAAAGCACCGATCGTCTATAAAATAATAGAGTCGAGGTGTGAAAATGTCTTCCGCTTCATGTGCACAGGGATCCGTCACAGCTGGTTCGATAGTTGATTTAAACAATGCATGCTAACTGCGCCTTCTTTAAAATTACCTCATGATTCCCAAAAATCCCAAATTCCCAAAAATCTTGGCGATTCGGACGGTGGTTCGGGTGGTTCTGCGCCCTGCTAGGCCCGTTGCGGAGCAGTTTGAAAGAGTTACTCTTAGAAACATTGTTTTTTCCTCTCTGTAACGAATTCCGAGCTTTTTTCTACTGTTTTAAAGGAAAAATGAACTATTTCGGGCGCATCACGTTTGAAATGCACACCTTTAGCCCTTAATTTATGCCAAAGAGTGCTCATAATTGCTCGATTTGAGGTTAGGTACCAGATTTGAATTAATTTCGGTGCTTATGTGTTAACAGAGACTAACAACATGCTTAGGACACTGGATGCTTAGCCCTAGCCCTCAACCGTTTTTAACCCAACATTTTATATTAGTTCATTAATTAAAATATTTTAATATGAGCTTCCATTCTAAAATCGCAAAGTTTAGATTTTATTATATCATTCACTTTGATTATGTTTAATACTTAAAAACTTGAAGGGACTCATGATAGTTCGGAGATGCTTAGGACTCTTCAAGGGATTAATTCGTCCATCGCTACACGGGAAAGTGGATGAGTGGGTGGAGGACCCTGGCAAAAGCGAATAGGAATGGTGGAGGGCGATTCGAGTGGTGATGGTCAGGTGCAATAAATTGTGACGGGAGGACGCAAGGGCTTTTGCGTGCATTTTTGCTATTATCGTAAACCTTCACTTCATTTAGAGTAGGCATTGAAATAAGAATCATACTACTAATTTAAAAAATCGTAATTTTTTATATAATAGTGCTTCAGCCTAGTCTGTGGATTGGCCTACCACCTCTGTTATCGCAATGCTGCCATATTCATTCTAATGAAACCTTCGTTCGTACAATATATGAAAGTTAGATCAGTCAAGCATTCATAGAATTACTTATTTTCCACAGCTCTTGAGTTGATAACGAATAGAGACTCAAGCCCAATACCAAGTAGGCGTGCCCCGTCCTTCGTCCATCGCTGACCGAGTGGAAAGCAGAGTGGAAGGCTGAGACGGCGAGGGGACGGTTGAGGACTGAGGGCCATGAGGAGACCGCGCGAGGCGAGAGGGTCGCGTTGGGAGCGGGGTCGTGAGTAAGTGAGTCGGTGCAGATGCGGGCAACAGCGATGAGGCAAGACCGCCAAGTGGAGAGGAGACGGGACGGCGCCCGGTGGAGCGACGAGAGGCCGAATTTGGGCGAGTCGGAGACGGTCCGTGGGCGATGGGGCGTGGTCGGAGAGGCGGTGGGCGCCGAAAGGAGGGCGGCGCGGACCCGGGATGCGACAGGGGAAAGCAAGGCGGTGGCGGCAGCCGAGGAGCAGCGAGGAAAAGTGACAGAGAGTTTGTGCACCCTCGAACGTTAAAGCACCATCGATCTTCTGCCCATGTGCAGTTTAAATTTTGCATCACGTTTGTGCATCTGCGCATGCGCAGCAAATCGATAGTGCTGTTCGCTATAGCGTGCACAAACACTGTATTGTCAGTGGCTACGGCTGTATTTGGTAAGGAGAGATGAAGGAAAACGTGCAGCACTGGGCAGTGAAGCAGTGAAAGTGGCTGTCAGAGTGCGTCAAAGACGTTGGTGACAGAGGGTGTCGAGAGGGTGATGTGTGAGCAGTGAGGAACAATGGGCGACAGAAGGATACAACGGGCGACGGGTGAAACGATGAGTGACGGTGGGCGATAGTGAGAGACGAAGTGGAAGAGTGAGTGCCGGTGGACGAAAATGATCGAGTGAGAGAGGATAGGCGACGGCGGGAGAAAATGGATAGGCGTCAGTGAAAGGAGGTGGGTGACAGTGAGAGGAGGTGGGCGACAGTGAGAGACGGGGGTGGGCAACAGTGAGAGACGGGGGTGGGCGACAGTGAGAGACGGGGGTGGGCGATAGTGGGTGAGGGTGGGCGACAGCAAGAGAGCGGGCGAACGATGGAGACAGTGGGAGAAGGTGGGCGACACTGAGGGGAGGTGGGCGACAGTGAGGGGAGGTGGGCGACAGTGAGGGGAGGTGGGCGACAGTGAGGGGAGGTGGGCGACAGTGAGGGGAGGTGGGCGACAGTGAGAGACGGGGTGGGCGACAGTGGGTGAGGGTGGGCGACAGCAAGAGAGCGGGGCGAACGATGGAGACAGTGGAGAAGGTAAGGACACTGGAGGGGAGGTGGGCGACAGTGAGGAGGGAGGTGGGCGACAGTGAGGGGAGGTGGGCGACAGTGAGGGGAGGTGGGCGACAGTGACGGGAGGTGGGCGACAGTGAGAGACGGGGGTGGGCGACAGTGGGTGAGGGTGGGCGACAGCAAGAGAGCGGGCGAACGATGGAGACAGTGGGAGAAGGTGGGCGACACTGAGGGGAGGTGGGCGACAGTGAGGGGAGGTGGGCGACAGTGAGGGGAGGTAGGCGACAGTGAGAGGAGGTGGGCGACAGTGAGAGGAGGTGGGCGACAGTGAGAGGAGGTGGGCGACAGTGAGAGGAGGTGGGCGACAGTGAGGGGAGGTGGGGGACATTAAGAGGAGGTGGGCGACAGTGAGAGGAGGTGGGCGAACGACAGAGAGAGTGGGAGAAGGTGGGCGACGGTAGAAAAGTGTGGAGACGGTGGACAACAGCGATTGCCGATAAGGGACAGCTGGCGATAGTGGAGCTAACAGCGGGTGGTGGGAAACGGCGGGGGCGTCGGGCGGGCGGGCGCGGCGACCGCGATGCCCTCGCGCAAAAACGCCGCCACGGCTGCGGAGGCCGCCGCCCACTTCCGCCGCACGTTGCCAGCCCGTGCGCGCGGCCACGGAGCGCCTCGCGTGCGCAGCCAGGCAAATGAGGCAGGCGGCCGCCGCGCCGCGTCGCGCCGCGCAGGCCACGTCCACGCCGCCGGCGCGTCGGCGTTGCGACGCCGCCACGGACGGCGCGGCGTCGCAATTGCTCGGCGCCGCCCACAACGCAGCACGTGCACAAGACTCGCTTGGCGATGGCTAATGTTATCAAAACGTTCATGCGTCGATATTTCGATCAGCACCAAAAGGTTTTTGATGTAGATGGAAACTCGACAAAAACGATGTTTTAAATATGATAAAAAAGGATCGGTAAATATTATCGGTTTTAATTTAACCTTTCCTTACATCTGTTCGTACATCAGAACAAGAAGTAAATATTTTGACTAAGTAATTAACAATGGTTGAAGATGATACTCAGTAGTATCTCTCTATTCATAGAGTTGATTATACTATAACTATTGATTATATTGTTATACTATAACTATTGATTATACATATAACTATACTTTAAAATCTGAGAGGTAATTCTAAAGGTTTGAATTTCTTTAGACGTCTCACTTCCAAACTTTATCTAATAAATTTATTGCTAAAGTATTTGTATGACATTCTAAGTTTCTAATATATTTACATTTTTTTATTTCTTCGTTAACTGTTTACATTTTAAAAGCGGAGTGAATTACATCATTTGGAACATACCAGGGGCATTGGCCATGTTTCTTAATACTTTGGATTGAAATCTTTGAATGATTTGGATATTGGACTTGCTACTGGTGCCCCAGAGCTGTATGCAAAGAAACCCATCCTAATGTACCCATTTATTTACCCGTTCTATTTCCGTTTTCAATTACAGTCCTTAAATGACATCCCAGGATTTCATTGTTTTGTCACGTATAAGTAATATGTTAATAATACTGTTTATAGAATGCACGTCTTCTTTCACTAAGAAAATTTTTAAAAAATTAAAGGACGTCGTGTTTTTCTATCATTCCATTTTTTCACATTCATTCATAAATCATCGAAGTAAAACGGCCTGTATCTAATATACGTAATACGTAAATATTAGTTCAAAGTATAGTATTCTGCCTTAAAGCTTTCTGTTATCTTAATTTTCTAATCAATATTCAATACAGATAAGATTCAAAATGTAGTTTAACGATATTACCATAACATTATACGATAAAGTATCGGACTTTTTTAACATCAATTTTTCTGGAAAAATATATCGATCTCAAAACACATCAAAAACAAAAAAATTGATGTTTAAAACACCTTTTTTGCCATCCCTAGTTCCGCTGCCGGCGAGTGCACCATCCACTTTACAGTCCGGATCTCTTTCTGTCCATCTTTTCTTAGACCTCAAGGTATTCCTGCCTTGTCAGCATTACGCGTATCAGCATGAAGCAGAGTTGCAGGTGCCAGTCAAACACTGGTACCAACCCAACCCTGACGACAGACTTGTAAGATACAGGATTACAAATTTTGATCCCATAGAATGACAAATGAATCAGTTATGGAGGACATTAAGTGGAAATAACGAAACTGTGCTGCATTGGAGATTATAGAGGCTACTTGAAAAAGGTTTTTTCCATATATTAAGAGAGAAGTTTAATAAAACAAAAATGACCAATATAATTATTTTTAACCAAAAGTAGCAGTTTTAATTTCCAACATTTCTCTCTTGCCTTAAACATTAAATCGTTTCTATTCCGGAATCCATTTCTGTACATGAATACAGAATCCCAAAATGTGGAAGGAAACCAAGCACTTCCAATAATAGCCAGAAGAATCAGAGAATAATGAATGGGTGGATATGGCCACGCCCTTCTCGAATGGGTTAACGACTGCCTGTGAAGGGGTGAACCGGAAGGGAAGTTACTCGCATTGGAATTTCCCTCCGTGATCTCTGCGCTATCAATTATCTGAATTGGGTAGAACATATTATGACCTTTTTGGCTTTATTGATTTCTCGCTACCACTTGCGCAGTAGGGAGAAATTTACGTAACGCTGTGCGAGAAAACGGCGAAATTTTGTGATAAAAACTTATTACAGGGCCCAGGCAACGAAAAAGTAGATAAATTCAGTTGATAAATCTGACACGTGGTGTAGCCAGAATCCATGTTTTGTAGGTCCTTGATACTGAAAAATTGAATGACGGCCAAACGTCTGTCCGTCCGCCTGTGAACAACGCTAGCGGCTAAACCGTTCGGTCGATTTTCTTCAAAATTGATATTCCCTAAATCGACCTGTTCATGTCGCGGCTCCTTGAATTTGAAACCGATGTTTTAATTTTGGAGGATTTTTTTACATAAAGAACCTGAGACATGTTATTTTTTTTAAAAAAAATGACTCCATATTTTTTGATTAAATTTTGTTGTTGGATAGAGTGAATAACGTTTAAGAAAGTGGTGCAGGTCTCTTGCACTTTTCGAAAAATTAAGGTTTTCAACAAACAAAAGTCCAAACTTTTTTCCAAGTCTTCCTTCAACTAAAATATTAAAGGTAGAGATATTTCTCCTAATTAAATCTGGTTCTGGAAGACAGATTTGAAATAAGATCATGTATAATCTTTCGAAAATTTGAGTACTTTTCACGGAATTTTGCGTCAAAGTATGTGCTGTTTTAGTACCACTAGTTTCTTTATTAGCTTTGTATGAATTACTTACGATCTTAAACATCCCACAAACTTTTTTCTTCACACAATATACTAATATTCTTTTCTTCCTGGTGCTTTTTACAGCGTCAGGGGGTTTCGATTTCGACTATTCGTACCTCATGAGGACATATACTAATCTTTTTACACTTGAGGCACGGGCTCCTCGGACTGTGGTCAGGAGACTCACTAGGCCTTCCGCGACAACACACATACATGAAAGACAAGGGACAAATAACCATGCCCAGCGATCGAATCCGCGACCCTTCAGACCAAGACGCTGAGACGGCACACACTCTAGCCACCCCGGCCATCCGGGTCGGCAGAGTACAAGTATGTTTAACTGAATTTCTTTAAAAATAAGCTTAGTTACTTTAATAAGTTAAAAAAATTCAGTTAGGGTCTTCCAGTTTTGAAAGCTTATATTAGAATCTTGTTCAATACTTCAGAGAAAATTATGTCATACAGAAGGCTGTCCTTAACTGTAAAGGTAAATTCATATATTTTGTTCCACTACAACATTTTCAGAGTAAGGCCAAAAATGTGATTTTAATTTTTTTATGATGGTAAAAGTGAGCCAATTAATCCATTAGAGGGAGCTACTGATATTGATTGCCCTAGAATTTTTTTCGTCGAGGGAAGATCCTTTAAAAAGGAGAATGAAGAATCAAGTTTAATTCTTTCGAAAAGCACATTAGGTGCAAAACATGAAATGTATATAATAATAAATGTGAATTACAATGACATTTCGATTACGACACAATAAAGTGCCTTTTAAATTGCTTAATTGATTAATAGGATTTACTCAAAAAGATTCAAGATACTAGTTTGCTGACTGTCTTTGAAATCATCGCGTGAGTCTGTAAATCAGATTGACAGTGAGGACGTTACAATCAGTTATGCATACTCTCTAAAGTGAAATGCATTTCCTGCATTAAAATTCACCCGAGGTATCTCCATTGATAGAATCGATAGTTGCAGGTGGTTAATATTAGGGTACCGACACCATGTTGATGTTGGTTTAAATACCTAACATAAATCAAATAAGTAACTCAATATTCCTCTCGTAAGTCCCAAGCCGAGGTCGGCAAGACCACTGGGGCGGCGACTTAATAGCTGACGTCACGCGCGCCCACAGCATCCTCTCCTCCCGACGCGCATTCGCCGCACGATCCTCCTTCCCCGACGCCCCGCCCCGCCCCGCCCAGCCACATCCGCCCCTCACCCCAACCGCCACGCTCCTCCCCGCCCCGGCATACCCCCTTTTCCACGCTCCGCCACTCTCCTCCCCGCCCAGTCCATCCCAAACCCCGCCACATCCCGCCCCTCCCCGCAATGTCATACCATGCCACGCCCCCCGACCCCGCCCAGCCCCATATCGACACGCCCCGACCAGCCCCGAATTGACACTCCCCGCCCTACCCTGCCCCGCTTCTACTCGCCCAGCCTAGCCTAGCCTAGCCCAGCCTAGCCTAGCCTAGCCCAGCCTAGCCTAGCCCAGCCTAGCCTAGCCTAGCCTAGCCCAGCCTAGCCACGCCACGCCACGCCACGCCACGCCACGCCACGCCACGCCACGCCACGCCACGCCACGCCACGCCACGCCACGCCACGCCACGCCACGCCACGCCACACCACGCCACGCCACGCCAAGCCAAGCCAAGCCAAACCAAGCCAAGCCAAGCCACGCCAAGCCACGCCAAGCCATGCCAAGACAAGCCAAGCCACGCCAAGCCAAGCCAAGCCACGCCAAGCCAAGCCACGCCAAGCCACGCCACACCAAGTCACACCAAGCCACGCCACGCCAAGCCAAGCCACGCCAGGCCAAGCCAAGCCACGCCACGCCGAGTCATGCCAAACCACGCTAAGCCACGCCAAGTCACGCCACGCCCTGCCCTGCCCCGCTCCTCCACGCCCATCCCCGCCACGCTTATCCCCGCCACGCCCATCCCAGCCCCGCCACGCCACGCCCAGCCCAGCCCAGCCCCGCCACGCCCAGCCCAGCCCAGCCCCGCCACGCCCAGCCCAGCCCGCCATGCCCCGCCATGCCCCGCCATGCCCCGCCATGCCCCGCCATGCCCCGCCATGCCCCGCCCCGACCACCCAGTCCCGAATTGACGAGCTCCGCCATACGCCACCACTCGCCACCCCGCCCCACATAACACTGCGCCACACCCTGCCCCTCCCCGCAAAACCCCGCCACGCCGTGAAACTTCACGCTCAGCCACGTGACGCTCTAAAGCTCAGTGCCAAACACCAACGTGACGTAACGAAATGAAGAGGCTTTCGACAGGGTTTAAAGAGTCCTCTGCGGCATGTTTATTTAACTGAGGAGAGGAAAAGCGGAGTGAGATTCTTCTCGCTCTGTTATGTTCTAAACCAATCAACGGCTAAGCACTGCATCCCGGCTTGAACCCTGACACAGCTCAAACACGAGACGCTACAACAGAAAAGTTTATCGCATTATTTGTAACTGTCACATAATATTCTACTTGAACCTCCGAAAGTGATTCCAATCTTCCAAAACGTTTTGTCCTCACTAGTATTAAAATTCAAGGGTCGTTCATTCTTTGATGGACAATGTTGATAAGCGATGGTGTCAACTTTGTTTATCAGCTAAAGGGGATAGCGGAATAAGATAGGCAAATTTGTTCCCAGGCGATAAAAATTTGTTAAAATCATAATTAAAGTGAAAAAAAGCAAGTTTTTCGTCGGATTTAAATCAATTTACCATGAGTACTTCACACAAAATTTAAAAAACGCGTTTCATCGATCATTTTCCGAATATCACTTCATCAATTCTCATGAGTAATAAGTAATAGTGCAGTTGAGATTGTTTGAGATCGTGTCTCTTGGTGTAATTTTTTTTTTTTTTTTTTTTTTCATTTGTGTCCGGTTTTGCAGTCTGCCGTGCCACTGTGCGTCCCAAATGCGAAGACGGGAGTAGGCAGTTAGGACTTCCGGCCGACGCTCTTACATGCCGATCCCCTCGTTGCCGAAGGAAGCAGACAATCGTCCGACCTTTTGATCGCTCGCCTCGGCTTCTTTCGCATACACGGGGCTCCGCTAGGCCATGTGCTTTGCCTGCCAAGACCACACTTAAGGGAGTGATCGCCTAACCCTGCATTGCCCAGGTCCTATATGCAACGTCGGTGTTCAGTGATGTTTGTTACTTTACGGTTACAACTCGCATAACAAAAAGATACGCTGCCAATGGTTTGAAAGTTTAAATAACAAGTAAAATATGTTTTATTCAGTCTATCGAAATGTGAATTCTGTAATGAACAGAAACCAATACGTAAAACCGATTGCCTGTTGACGTTCTAAAATAGAACTTCAAACCAGGCTAATTAGGCATGTGTATGCTTTTGACAGTTTCTTACGGACTGCTCCGTAAAGGAGCTCGTCCGTTTCTTTTTCAGCATTGTTTTGTGTAGTTTAAAGATTTCGGAGGCGCCCTTATGATTGTCTCATTTATGGTCGCCCGCGGAGTTTTTAAAGGCGCACTCACTGTCACTGCCACACTGTCAGTTGGAGGCACAGTCATTGCACTTCTCAATTTCTTTGTAGTTTTCCTCGTAACACAGTTCCTTCTCCTTTCACTTTGCTTTCCCAATTTTAGAAAGAGATTGAATTGAAAGAATTTTAGAATGAATTGAAAGTAATTTAAAATTGACATGAAAGATTTTTAGAAGTGATTTAATCTATTTCTCGTCTTTCCCAGTTTGCGCTCACTGGGGGTCTTTTTTTATTGTTATTATTATGTTTTATTTAACTATTTGAGTACATATTAGGTTTTTAAATACCTAACTTAATTACATTAATTTTATCTAAACCCTAATACCCTCATGCCTTTTATAGTCATAAAGTTAGTATTACATGCTCATTTTATGAGCTTTATCTAATTTCTAATTACTTACACAAGATCACATACAATTTATGACCTACTTCTAATTACTAACAGGCTTATTTGGATTTGTACCCAATGTTTATCTCACGCAGAAATAAAACAATATTAGAATACAACAGTATCAATACTAATAAATTAATATATTAGTAACAGTTAAGTTATTAACAGTTAATATATCAATAACAATATTATCAGTATCATATTTACGATACAAGTGGGGATAGCTGGAAATACCTTAATGAACAGAGAGGGTTGTTTCCGGGTCAGTCCCTCGAGTGCAGCGCGTGTTTCAGTCGAAGGTAGCAGTGTTTCTCCTCCGATAGAACGATAGAACGCGGCTAACGAATAGAGAATTGAAGTGAAATAAATAATATTGTAGATAGAGAAAGGAAGTAATATTCTTTATTATATAATAAACCAAATATGTGATGCGGAAAAAGAAAAGAGACTAAATGAGGCGAAATTTCAAAATTGAGTTATTTATAGCAATTTAAAAACAATTAAATTCCTAACTATTAGGTGTACAAATCTTCAAAATATATGAAACTTTGGCCAAATTATGGTAGTTTGAATGTTTGTTATAGGTAAAAGGAGTTTTAAGAAAAATGCGTGTATACTTTCGTAATTTAAATACTATCAAAAATTATTTATTATTATTATTAATCACATTTAAAAAAATTTACATATTTAAGAAATCAAATTAGTTTACAAGTATTTTTTGGAATGTTTTTACGGAACTAAATACAATGAAAAAGGAAATAACGTATTTTGGTTTCTTGCGTCTCACCTAAAACTTTGTTTCCGGACAAATTGTCTCTTTTATAATCGTTTTCTGTATCACATATAATACTCAACGCCATTCATAGCATGAATTACGTAAAACGACGCAGGCTCGTGAAACACGTTTTATCAATGAAGTGTTCTTACGAGTTGATGGAGAATTAATATATCTGTATTTGAAGTGCATTTTTGAAAGTGACCGAGAAGAAAACGCTGCTTTTAAATACTTCCTGAATTAATCTGCACGATATGTGAAAATAAGTTTTATTAACTTCTAAACTTTTGAGAGCGTTTACCCTTCATTTCTGGGAATGAAACAGTTTCAATTAGAGTGCGACTTTCGTTAAAGTAACAAGCTCAATTTATCACACAAAGCATATGAAATCCTTTTAATGAGTCTGGAAACGTTTGTCGTACTATCTTAAATTTAAGTGTCTGTTTTAGAAACAATTTCTTAAAAAGTAATGAAATTTACCCAATTTTCCTTTCCAGATCTACTTGCTCTGTTTGGGTGGTGCTTATCTAGGATATCCCTACTCCTACCACAGGTCAAGTAAGTACCTTCAGGATTATCGTTCCATTTGTGAAAATAACAAGTACATCCAAGAAACTCATCTGTAAGTTGTATTTTCAGTCACGTACGCTCTCGCAAATGTATCCATGTCAACGGCCTTCGCCACCCAGATCTTCCACATCGCTATTCTGTATGGAATTTTTGTGGTAAGTAATGCACCGTAAAATTAATATTCTAAATGGCTTGAAATGTGTCACTGAAGTATCATATTTATATTAACCTTCCGGGTGGCAACTAGAGTTTTCTTATTACTCTCGGGATTTAAGTTGTATAGGAAGTTTTCCAATTCGAGGTATTTACAGTTGGCGGTCTCGGCCAACAAATGTTGTCACGCTGTTGCATCATCAGGGTGATCAGTTGTGAAAGGAAATTTGTTTATCGATAGGCGCTTGATGCTACTGCGGTTTCATCAAAGTAACATTTTATTCACGTAGTTGACACATATTTTGCAAATTTGTGACGTATATTCAGCAATATGTATACGAGTATATTATATTTACACATTTCGACATAATTTTGTAGTTCCTCTTCAGAGATCGATAATATACCACGGGAGACTCGTGCAGTAGAATATGTGGAAGTAAGTTTGTATTTTCTTTCGTTATTTCCATACTTTCAATTTTATATTTCTTGTGATATTTTAATTATCACTGATCAGTTAATCTTTGAAAACAAGATAATTTAAAAATAGTAAGACAATAAAGTTTAATAACAGAAACCAAAGTTACAATTGTTTGTTCAGAAATGAATTTGCAAGCGGATGAGACCTACTTTTACATCAGAAACATTTTAGTTCTTTTTCTCAGGCATTGCATTTTGTTTTAAGCATTAAGTCTGAAAAGATAATGTTAAAAAGTAAACTAGTCCAATTGATTCATATTCAAGAAACAATATTCCATTAACTTTCTTAGGTTATGATCACACTTTTCACAAGAAATCAGTTCTTTTAAAACTCTCCTTTAAGTCTACTTAAAACTCTCCTTTTTAAAGGATCTCCTTTAAGTCTACTTACGCTTGTTCGAGGCGCGCCTGTCGGGGACTTAAATATTTCATACGTATTATTATTTTTTAATTATTTTGTATTCCAGCAGTATCTTTTCCGTTACAATAATGCGTTCATAACATGATATCTTATGGCACAGAATATGACGCATTTGCAGTTTATGGCACAGATAATTGCGTCATTACACATTCAGCTAATCGCAGCGACAGAATCCTAGGGAGGAAGCGGTAAGCCGAACAGCCAATCACCGTTCGTTCGCACACATGATGTCAAAAAGTTGTTTCCCAAAATTAAACTTTGATTCTCTTATAAATTTATAATGCTGTTATACCAAAAAATAACGCATGCAACTCGTTTATGTTGCTTTATTGAATTCGTAGAAAATGAAAAACTCGCTCCTAAAGGCGCTCGTCTTCGAAGCATATACTTATACAATAAGAATTAACGTTAAGAAGTTGCATATTATACTATTATTGTATACCAAGAACATAGTTAATGCCTTTGGTTTGAGAAACAAACAATATTGTTAAATTCACGCTAATTGTAGTATGAGTTTTCCCCAAATAAGAGTGTGATAAATCTTTAAAATGCCTGCAATATCAAAATATAGTTTTCATAAAATTTACTTTGTAAATGTATTAAAATTCATTCTCTACATACTATGCTAAAGGTAAACGTATACTACATGGCCGAATTAGCTATTCAAAACTGATTGCTTGACCAGACGGGTTTTTCAAACCGGTTCTTATTATACTTTCTCCTTCCGCATTATTTCGATATTTCCTACTCTACACAAGAAACCGTGTCACTAACCTCATCCATTTAAATAGTGAGACAGGTTTTCAGAATATTATTGTCTTCTTAGAAATCAATATTACATTAAAATTCAATACTAAATCATTTCCTTTCAAGAAATAGCTTCATATTGAAAACTACACGAAACAATAGAAAATTCAATAATGTATTGCACGGGATTGTTCACAATAAATATTACCAACTTCTAAGGCTTGTAAGTAGCAACTGAGTTGCATCATGCTCAAGACCAAAACGGAGTTCTCCTATGCAGTATTCTTTGACGGGTACACGATTTTTTTATAGCGTCAGGTTATGTACTTGCCAAACACCAGTGCAGGAGTAGCCTACTAATCAGGGACGCAATGTTCAAAACTGCATCTGTGCAACTTCATTTCATGAGATTTCCCACCACATATTTATCGGCAAAAAAATTTCACAATATTTACCTTAGATCTCCTCCACATGCCGAAGTTATTTGTGACATTCATTCTGAGCTATCCTGTTGTAGACTCATTGTTTAGGATAAGGTAGCTTCATAGTAATTAAGCTTTATTGATTTTTTCAACTCATCTCAATTCGACAAAGAAAATAAGACAAGATTTAAGGTGGTACGAAAAAGACGAACAAGTCACATTTTTTTTTCATGTAAAATAAGTGTTAATTTTCATCATTGTGAGGAAATAGTGACTAAAAATAACCATTCTTATTAGAATGGTGAAATTAGAATAGCATACTCATGTGAATCACGTTTGTAGGCTTTTAAGGTTACTTGAATTAGTAATGATGTGTAATGATAGAAATAAACACTTGTTTACTTCGCCTGAAAAATCGATACTTATGAATTGTTTATCTTGTCCCCATCATCATAAAATATATGACGTGCGTACTCTATGGATTCATAAACCATTCTTATGATTTTATGCCGAGAGTTGTCTTACATTATATGTTTGTGAACGATTTTAAAAAGAAAATAAAAATGTGAATTTGTCCTGACTTGCAGAATAAGTTCCTGGGTTGCCAGAAAGATCTAGTGTATTCTTTATGCGCTTCTCTGGCTATCAGCATGGTGACAGCACCATTCACCTTCAGTACTCTGATCTGCGCCATCGCCACTTCGACATTCGATGTGGCCCTCTGGGAGATGGCGCGACTCGGTAAGTCTCTCTGGTTTCTGGAGTTATTTACTTCCATTTTATTTATTTTTTTTATTTTATTTTACGTAAAAAAACAGTTAAAAACTGCGTATGACGTGCTATGGGGAAAAGTAAATTGTGTGCACATTTTCAAAATTCTCTGATCCCTACACTAAGTCATATACTACTTAAATTTTGAATTTTTGAAAGGGAAAAAAAAAGAAAAAAAACTCATGTAATAAAATCTATTTTCAAGGATAAACAAGCAATAAATTTTGAATTTTGAAAGGGAGAAAAAAAAACAAAAAAACTCCCATGTAATAAAATCTATTTTCAAGGATAAACAAGCAATAAATTTTGTATTTTGAAAGGGAGAAAAAACAACAAAAAAACTTCCATGTAATAAAATCTATTTTCAAAGATAAATAAGCAATAAATTTTGGCTCTTATTACTTCCTGCCGCGACAACATGGAAACGATAATTTGAATAATTGTATTTCCCACTGAATTCTAGAAGACGTGCACAGAAAATGAAGTTACAACTCAGAAGTTACAACAGAGAAGTTAAAACTCAGAAGTTACAACACAGAAAATGAAGTTACAAGTTTAAAACTTACTCGTACTCCACAGGTACAGAGACGGTTCCAAATAAGTTTCCGACTTGACGAAGATAATGCTCATCAATGGGAAAACCTTCAAAGCAGTAGATATCTTGTCCTTCATTGTTGTAATGCTATACGTTTGCAGCCTACATCTCACTCGGTTTTGTGGAGCGAGGTATTCGAGTACAATGCGACGCGTGCAATCTAATGGTGTTTAGCTTCATGGCAATGCATCGGCGCTTATCGCTCAGACTGCCAAAAAAAGATGTGAAGGTCTGTGCCTTCGAGGAGTTGGACCATTCACCTTATAGTCCAGTTGTGGCACCCAGCGACTACATCCTCTTATCAAATCTCAAAAAAGTTCTTCGGAGTAGAACATTTTCAAATGAGTGTGCGATGAAGAAGAAATTTTTGTCCACTTCACCAACAATACTTCGAAGTAGTTTTTCAAAAGAATAGAAACATTAGCCACCAGATGTGGAACGGGGGTTTGATTAAAAGATAATTTAGTTAAAAAGCTACATATTTTTTTGTAACACAAACAAGTTACTGGGGCCAGAAACGTATGGACCCCACCCTCGCAATTTACAGATGAATAGAAGATAGGCGTCCCCATGGGAAGGTTTCGTTTAGAGGGCGTCTTCAGAAGGCTTATAACTCTCGGAGATCTCTTACTCCGATGCCCGGTGATCTCAGGAGACTATGAAACCAGTCTTTGCGGTTTTCAAATAGCTCTTCCGCATTCATTATGAGCAGCTTCAACTGACACACAGAACAGGACACAGAGGCGGACTGTGGCCATTATCAGAGCGTTTCAGGGTGAACTGTAAAAACTATTTTCTTCGAATGCTTTAACCGCAGATCACAATGTGGTGACGATGCTTATCACAATGTGGTGACGACTCTCCCAATGTTTATCTTGGTTTCCTTCGTAACGACGGATACGTATCCTGCGCGTATGATTTCAGCTGTTATTTTCTAGAACTACAAGGGAAAATCTAAATATTTAATACCGTATTGAATATTATATATTGATTGTAATATTGAAGATATTCCTGAAATGGTCCAATACAAGATTTTAGATATCCATTGTTGTCAGTCATGGGAATGTCAGTCATTGTTGTATGTCAGGGAAACCAGGTCATTCTCTAAAACAAAATTCAAACTCCATAAAATATTTCTGCTGATTATTTAGCATCCAAACCAAACAACAAGTTATATTTACTTTTCTCACGCTAATTCATAAAACATATCAATACCTTACAAATACGTTGCTATCTTTGCAAGTCAGAAATGAAGCCGCCTCTCGTCAACATCATTCACTTGTTTATCTTGCATGTAGCTTCACTATTATACGTAGCTTCACTATGCGCACGTTTTGTTGAGCTTTCCTTTTGCTTGTAGTGGTAGTAGACCTTAGGGTGAGTTTCTATATGTTAGCAATAGAGAAAAATCAAATCCGTTCGTTTACCGTTACAAATAAGTTTTCTATAATTTGGCAACGAAAATATCTAGATTTTGAAATGTTAATCTCTCCCTTTTAAAAATTTATTTTTATTATTATTATTATTATTATTATTATTATTATTATTATTATTATTATTATTATTATTATTATTATTATTATTACTATTTTTTCATCTTTCAACTATTAATAGTTAAATAGTTGGGAAGGGATTCTGAAACTCAAGAAAGCGTGCGCAGATGATTCCCCCCCCCATACGTCACATAGAGTTGACTGTTTTTGACTAAATAAATAAATAAATATCTCTCGTTACGCACCCACGCAAAGAAAGGATAACTTTCTTAAACAGGTACATATTTAAGAAATGTACAGTTATTTCAGTTCCCGTTTTTGGACGTACAACTACGTTAATACGTGCTGCGGAACGGATAGTTCAAAGTCTACCTGTGAGGCTGTGGTGTGGTCTGTTTATGGCCCGAGCCTTGTACGAGCATGGTCAGGCAAGGCCTCTATTCACACATCCCTAGTAAATGGGAACAGGAAATCCATACAATTCTCAACACGCCACGGAGTTTTGTTCAGTTCTCTATTTAACCGTAGTCTTCTCGCAGACCTACATTATCCATTGTAGCGCTGAAAAGGGTACTTCACGACAAAGGGGGCATTGCCCTCTTGAGAGTGAAAACTTATCAATTGTAGAATGCTATAACTATCATTTTGTCAGTTACACTGAAACTATTGAAAAAAGGAAAAGTGGCAATGAACAAATAATCTTAGCAGTAAGCAGTACAATGTCTCTAATTGTTAATAATAATAATAATAATAATAATAATAATATAACTAGTGTTGTATTGTATTTCATATTAATTTATAAAAAAACTTGTCCGACCTTCCTGGTGATCCAAAAGACTGAGAAGTGCAAGGCATAGGCGATATTATTCCACATTTTGCAGAATGAAGTCTAGATGCACCCACAGTCACTATACGTGCTCATTTGGAAGATGATGATAGTAATATTGATGAAGATGTTAGTAGTAATAATAATAATAATAATAATAATAATAATAATAATAATAATAATAATAATAATAATAATAATAATAATAATAATAATAATAATAATTACAACAGGTCTGAGTGCGAATGTTGTTGCGGGCAGGCGACTGAAACCGTCTGGGAGACGCAAGGTCCGAACATCGTTTTCTCGACACTAGCTGACCCCTCCTTGGGTGAGGGTTGTGGAGCAGCCTGTTGTGATCGCTCCTTTCCCTCGACCCCTCCGGACCCTTTCGGAAAGCTGCTGCAGTAGTTGCTCAAATAACGGCCTCGCAGTGTCCACGCATGATTGCCCCGCCCCCTGTTCCCATCCTCATCCTTAGAGTTGATCTCTCAACCTCCCTCTTTCTCTAAAAGAACTTCAACACGTGTCGGGGTTTGGAGATACTACTGTTGGACTCATAAAGAAATGAGATTATCATAAAATTATGAGGATAATAGTAATTTCAAACCCGGTCTCGGTTCCTGCTGTGTGAAATATTTGATCAGCACATAATCTTTGGCAGGGGAATGCTAATTCGGCGGACTGATTTCACACCTCAATTATTTGTCCTTTAAGATGTGAGACTTCAGAAGAACGCCTTCGCAGTGGCGTTCTCCGTTCCTAGTGAACAGCACCACAGCTGTCCCTGGTCGTGACTAATTTTGCAGAGAATACTCAAAGGATGTTCCAGGAAACTCAAACGTTCCGCAATCGCGGCGAGGTAAAAGGTCACGATTGCGACACTTGAAAAAACTTAGGAATGTTGAAGAGGATGATAATGATGGCTGAGTTGATTAACTGATGTTTCCAGACACATCAGTGATGATAATTCGCATAATAATCAATAACGGATAATAATTCAGTGAGGGTAGTCAATGTTTTTCCCTTGAGGTGGCGGTGACTTTTTCCTTATACCGAGCATCGTGATATCCTGCGCCAACCCACACATCGGCTCGCAGAGGATTTCTCCATCCGGATAGCCCGTACCCAGTGGGGCACCGCTCCGGCCGGGACAAGCTCTAAGCTACGGACTAATCTCCGGACGTGTATGGTGGTATAGTGTACATTGGGGGAGAGAGTAGGACAAAGAAGAGAAAGGAAAGAGTGTGCGCGGACCGTGGCCCGTTTGTTAGAGTACTTCCCCGGCATTCGCTTGGTATTGATCGAAAACACCACGGAAAACTACCAATCAGAGCAGCCAACCGCTAGAATTCTCCTCCAGTCAGCAACTGAATTCCGCCTAGCTTTAAAGCTAGTGATGAAAATTCACCGCCCTCGGTTCTCGAACCCTAGAACGTCCCGATCCGAATCGCTACAGAGAGAGCGACAATACTGAGCTAACTCATCCGGTGACGGTGGTTTTGATGGTGTTTCAGGTTTTGTGCTGTACCACATGTCGCTGGTGCGGCGCTTCCTGTGGGAGCTGCGCGGCAAGCGAGTGGTGGACGTGGTCTTCGCCACATCATCCACCCCTTCGGTGATCACCCCGCCCCCGACGCCCGCGTCGCCCCCGACGCCTACGCCGCCGCCCACGCCCACGCCCACGCCGCCGCCCGCGACGCCGCCGCCCCCGACGCCGCCCTCCACAACGCCCCCGCCCCTCACACCGCCCCCGGCGCGCCCGCCCACCGCCCCGCCTCCGCCCCCGCCCGCGCCATCGCCCGCGACGTCGCCCGCACCGTCGCCCGCGCCCTCCGCGGAGGAGCAGCCGCCGGTGCCACGCCCACCGTAGCGCCTCGCGGGGACCTTTGGGCCGCCCGCCTTAACACTGTGAAATTTGTGGGACGTTTGCTGCTGCCTCCTTGACCTACTTCGATGCAGGCAAGAGCTCACCGTGGTGGGCGGTCGAGGGGTTAGCGTGCTGACCTTTGAAGTCCAACAAGATGGATTTTATATAGGACTGTAGAGGTCTGTCTCTTTTGGAAGCAGACAAAAGGCACTTTTTACACAGAATGGAACTAAATGGCATACACGTTAAGCAGTAAGTTTCGAACACACACGCATGCACGAAATCGGACATTACGCTATGATAATATCTGCGTACGATATTGTTCGTGGTTTAACGGGTTCTGTTGCGTGCTTTGTGAACGATTAGAAGCAGTTCTTTTAATGATATCTGTTCAAAATTATGATTTCAGTGTGCGAAAGGAGTCAATTGTGGGAATTCTGATGTGGTGTTGTTGACGTTCTTTTGAGAAGAAATAAAAGAGGTCATCTTCGTCAACGTATTATTTTTATTAAGATAGCCGGCTTTCGACGGCTTTGCCGTCGTCAGTCTCGCTGCTTTCGGCAAAAGTCGGTAGACTGTGGCATAGTCTACCGATCTTTGCCGAAAGCAGCGAGACTGACGAAGACGGCAAAGCCGTCGAAAGCCGGCTATCTTAATGAAAATAATATGTTGACTAAGATGACCTCTTTTATTTCTTCTGTAAAGAAGTCAAATAATCGTTAAACGTTACATAGGAATTATGAAACCAATAACATGAGCCATCCTGGAAATTTATTTGAAGCAGAACATACTCTGCCACTACAATGCAGAACGTACATTAATATGTCTTCAATGGAAAACACTTGGTGAAACGCTGTCACCACACTAAACGTGAACTGGAATGCTAAAGGATTAAACCATTCACGTCAATATCTACACTACCAAAATTTGTTACAAAGCAGACTACGCCTTTGAAAACCACCCAACTACCGTGTGATGTAAATAAAGAGCATTATTAAAATGAAGGAATGCAGATCTCTATAACAAAATATATAATTTAATCTAGCTAATACAAACACATCAACCAATAGCCAGCAAGAAAACAGTTATTGGCTTAATACTATTTTAAGTTTTTGAAATAGAAACTGTGTGGCCTTCAATGATCTGTTTCAAATCTATCAGTATGTTGTCTCATATCACATCATTATTGTCACATTTCTCTTTGTTAGACACAAATTCTTAACTGCACCAGATATATAAGAGTATTTTTTCATATTTTTTAAGATACTTTCATTCAAAATTCAAAAGTAATTTCGATCAACGTAAATTAATTGCGGTTAAAATAAATTTGTATAAAGCAAATATACGTATTGTAACTAAATAAACCCAATATTATTATTTCAAAATACACACTTTTCTATAAGAAAACTCTAAATTCTAACAAACTACATTTGCAGTTAAATATCTGTTAAAGAAGTAAAACCAATGAGGAGCATAAGTTGAAAAAGATGTAAGAGTTATACTATGCCTATCAAAGGGACAGGCAACACGTTCAACTCCAAAGAATTCGTGAACTTATATGCGAATATGTAATACTGATACAATAAAATATCTTTTAAAATCTTTATTCTGTTGTTTTTTTACACCTCTAAGTACGTTCCAAAATACAGATACAATGTAATTTTAGTGATTTCCTTCCTTTAGTGATTTTCCTTCCTTTTTTTCCTTTAGGCCCGTAGGGCCGTATTTATAAACCTCAGCCAGGGGCCTGCCAGGCCTAGCAGGCTGCCAGTGTTCGGTTCTGCGATTTATGAACGGCCCCCAGCCAATTGCAGTCGCCCCTTGTCCTCCTAGCAAGCCCTTAGATGGCAGGCCCCTAAGAGCTCTGCTAGCAAAGCTTCATAAATACGACCCTACGTGTTTAATGCAAAATGATAAAGAAACGATTCTTTATTATAGGTGTGTAAGTAACGTCAGGTATAGCAATAAAAAGAGTTAACAACATTGCTGTTCATTATTATATGCCACGCACATTTTTCTAAAATACTGTTTTAAAACTAGTTTAGAAATAATAATATTGTTTTGAACTACGCAACTTGTCTTCTTCCAGTGAAAGGCTATTTTTTTCTAACTCCGGTTAAATTTAATATGAGACATTTCCGCATTTTTGCAGTCATATGTACAATATGCCCATCCACATGCAATTCTGTAATAATTTGAACCACTGTTGTGGTTGGTTTAAAAAAACGCCTCAGTGACAAGATAGTAGAAGTTCAAAATATTGATGGACAAGTCTAAAATGTTTAAGAGCACATATTTTCTTAAAATGCACAACAATCTATGGAACTAGTATTTTTGTGAATTTTTTTAAACATTTAGTTCCTTTCAGTATTTTGCTATATGTTTCGTCTACTTATATGATAATTTATCTTCATTTCAACATATGCCATTATTCTGTCTGAGACCTAGAGATGAGCAACATTGTCTTAAGTTCGTATTTTTCATACGAAGCTGATAAGTGATAAACAGTTATCAGACTACTGGTGAGACGTTTCCAAGTCACATTCCAGACTCCCAAGAGAATGTGTGAAGTTGTGAGTTCCTGTATGTCAGCTGGTAATATCTAGTATTTACACGATACTACCAAATCGAACCTCACTTACCTTATCTTGTCACTTCACTACACAATTTGCGTTTTGACGAAATTCATTATTAATTTTGTGATACAAATACAGTAATAAATTGTCAGTGTAAGTTTGTTATCTTACTGACTTTATGCAATCAAGTGAATCGCATTTCATGAAATACGCTGAAATTTGCAGACACCTTAACAAGAATTTTTTTCCAAGAGGATATCTCAAGCGTTTGGTAGCTACATCCGTAGATTCTCCGCTCCGACTTCTAATGAACTTGCAGCATTGGTGCGCAAAAAGACCTGGGAAGAATACGAAGTAGTTGTGGAAGAGTTGAAAGGCGGAGATGTCACAACAAGTCTCCCGAAGATGTCTATTACGTGTTTCAGGCAGTGTTATGTAAGACTCAGAAATGCGTTTCTTATGAGGAAGAACGAGTATCAGGACAACCTTTCATACATGTACTAGTACTACGTACAGCAATAAATAAATATTGGTTTTACCCGTTATTGTTCATTTTCACACTCTTAATTCTAAGAAATGGCAGCATATGTACTGAATGCAAAAATATAGAGAGAAGAAACTTTCAATACATAAATGAGATATTTTCGTTCACTCTCCTTAGAAATTCACACTACCAATATTGTATTCTTAGGTACAATAGGTTAGGTACTTAGGTTCGAATATGAATACATACATTTATTTGAACTGCAATTGAGTATGACCCGGTGGCAGTTAATTAACAATAATTACAATAAAATAATAATAATAATAATAATAATAATAATAATAATAATAATAATAATAATAATAATAATAATAATAAAAGAGTGCAGTATAAGATGAGGATGTAATAATCATACTATCACTAATATTAAGTATTATAACAATTATTTCAACTATATTATGATATACGATAATTATATGCTGGTGATACTAAAAATCAATACAAGCTTTATTGATATTGGCTAAATTAGATTTTTTTTAAATGGCATTGATCGCGTTTTACTTCACTGCACTGCACTAAACCACACTGTTTTGCTTTGAATTACAGTACTTCACAGCATTTAGTTACTCATTTAACATCTATTACTCTCAGGTTATTCTAACTTATTTCTAAAACTTCGGACACTTAGAGAAAAAGCTTTAAAAGTTGGTGTGGGTAAACTGTTCCAATCGCTAATCGCTCTGTTACAAAAGGAAAATTTCTCAAGATCTGAATTTTGTTTCCATGTTCGAATTTTGTGGGTGTGATCGCTTCGGTCGAGATAATTTGGTTTTTCTAGTCTAACCTGAATTTCCTTCCAAGCTGGTTGATCTACGTACGAGTCCTGAACAAAGATTTTATAATTGTTTTATTATATTTTGTGAATTATAATATTTTTATTACTTTGTTATGAAATATACATATACCGGGTGTCCAACCAACTGTGGGCACTTTCATGGCTTCTAAACGGTTCAAGAATATGATGTACTCATAGTTAGTGAGAAAAATATACAGTTCCATTTAAAAAATCAAACATAATAAAATTTCTAACACCAATACGAGCAATATATTTACGGCATATTACTTATCTCATGATTCCACATTGTTGAGCAAAAACTGCATCTTGATATCATGAACCGTTTAGATATTATGAGGGTGGCCTATAGTTAGTGGGACATTCTGTATAAATATTAAATTGTAAAGAGAATTGATGGAATTTTTCAACTTTTTATGAATATTGCAAGCCTGCTTCTAGACTTAAATTCCAATTCTCAAGTGTTTCTTCAAATATGTTTACCCAATTATCACACGTCACATCTTTGCAATAAGGTTCTGCATCTATCATATGCTATCGAAATCGTCCTATTCAATACTCGACACACATGTCAACATCGAAGAACCTTCCTTAGAGCATTCAAATACGAGTGTTCGAAGATGAAGGCGGACTCAGCTGCTTGCTCGTGTCATGCAGTCTTGCAAAGCTGCGGTAGTTCTATTGAGGTCACGCGATAAGGCGACGTGTGTTCGCTTTCATGTAAAGCAAGAACAGAAAGGGAGTACTTCCAAAGAATCTCAATGACTAATGTCATGCTCAAGTTACTTCCGTGTACTTCCAAATGGTTATAAGCTTTCACTGTTGCTATCTTTTGACCTAAAAATACCCCGAGATGTAATGTGAGAATTGCATCGAATTTGAAGGGTAACATAAAGTGATAAAACTAACCGCATTGGTACATTATAGTGTAACAACTTAATTCTAACCAAACAATGATTACAATCATTCTGAAGGACGGGTAGTTTTATAAGCATTTTATAAAATTTCAATAATTTTTAAGTACGCTTTCATGTAAAGCTAATGCATATTTCTGCACTTCACAGTTAAAACCCAAAATCGTAATTCGTACTTAAAATGCACAGTCAAGAATGTCTTATTCCTTAGTTAAATACCATAAGGAATGGAATACACTGTCAAGGTTTCAATGCCTACGTTGTTAGTGGTGTAATCGCACGCAACTGATGCCGAAGTGTTCGCCATATCACAAATGACGTAACGAAGCTGTCTGGGGTGATCACAAGACGAAGTACGTACGGGGCAGCTAAACAAAAATAAAACCATTTCTATGACGAGTGAACATTAAAAAATATTGCACTCGTCAATCGAAGGTGATATACGTAAGTATGCCTTTCGGTTTTTAGCCTGGGTATTACGAAGAATTGTGAACTTCGGCAAAAATTCCTAAAACCTTTACTAGACCTGTAGGATTCCTATTTCAGTTAAGATTTTCAGATACTACTAATGAAAATGTAGCTAGAAAATCAGTAAAAACAAAGCTGTCTTCAGTATCACGGTACTGAATGCATGCAAGATTTTTGTAAGTTCCTAACACACACATTAAGAGCAAAGGTATATTACAGCTAGTTATCATTCTCTAATTTAAAATATATCGAAAGAGCACAAGGAGTAAGAATAAATTCACACACAAAAAAAGAGGTAGCTAAGCGAACGAGCTGAAAACAGAATAAACGATATCGACGTACTGAGAATATATGTTTATTTACATACTTGCAATCACCATCCCTCCTCTCCTCTATTCACTCCAATTCCCCTTTATTTCTTTCTCTTAACCCTTCCCCTCCATCCATCCTCATTTTTCCTTTGAAATTTTTCTCTTCCCATTATTCCTGAACACTTTTTATTCTTTCCCGCTCATTCTTCCGATTTCCTAGCAAATTCATACTTCGTGGCCTACACATTAATATCTTCTCATATATTCACTCTTTCTCTTCTCATTTCCAGTCTCTTCCTCTCCTTCGCTTTCCCATATTTCTGCTTTCAATTTTTCCTTCACCTTCCCTCTTCCATTCCATTCTCCTTCACTCTTCCTATCACTCCTCCTTCCTTCACTTTCCTCTTGATCAACCTGCATTAGCAAGACCGCCGACTCGAGTGAAGACTTCCGCAGCCAAGAGTGCATGGCGGTCCGACGTTGGCAGCCCTGCTGTGTGGCAACACGGCGCGGCGGCAGCTTTGGGGCCACGACGGCGCGGCGCGGCGCGGCGCGGCGAGGTGCGGGCGGTCGTGTTTCGCGGCGCGGCAGCAGTGACGCGCGGGCAGCGAGCGTGGCAGCCCCGCAGGCGAGCGGAGAACGAGCGAGCTCCGTCAGCGCAGGCGATGGCGGTGGCCGAGGACCCGGGCGCGCGCGCGCTGCTGTGGCTGGGGGCTCTGGCCCTGCGCGCTCGCCGCCCCGCACGCCGCCTCTGCGGCTCCGTGCGCCTCGCGCTCGTCTACGCCGCCGCGCTCCTCGGGGTAAGCCTCACACCCACACCTACACTTACACTCGCTTTGGTTTTATTTCTTATTCATTAATCCACAACCGCCTCTGCGGCTCTGTGCGCCTCGCACCCGTCTACGCCGCCGCGCTCCTCGGGGTAAGCTTCACACCCACACTTACACTTACACTCGCTTTCTTTTTATTTCTTATTCATTCACCCACAACCGCCTCTGCGGCTCCGTGCGCCTCGCGCTCGTCTACGCCGCCGCGCTCCTCGGGGTAAGCCTCACACCCACACCTACACTTACACTCGCTTTGGTTTTACTTCTTATTCATTCCCACAACCGCCTCTGCGGCTCCGTGCGCCTCGCGCTCGTCTACACCGCCGCGCTCCTCGGGGTAAGCCTTACACCCACATCTACACTTACACTTGCTTTGGTTTTACTTTTTATTCATTCACCCACAACCGCCTCTGCGGCTCCGTGCGCCTCGCGCTCGTCTACGTCACCGCGCTCCTCGGGTAAAGCCTTACACCCACACTTACACTAGCTTTGGTTTTATTTCTTATTCATTCACCCACAACCGCCTCTGCGGCTCCGTGCGCGTCGCGCTCGTCTACGCAGCCACGCTTCTCGGGGTAAGCCTAACACCCACAACTACAATTACACTTGCTTTGGTTTTACTTCTTATTCATTCACCCACAACCGCCTCTGCGGCTCCGTGCGCCTCGCGCTCGTCTACGCCGCCGCGCTCCTCGGGGTAATCCTCACACCCGCACTTACACTTACACTCGCTTTGGTTTTATTTCTTATTCATTCACCCACAACCGCCTCTGCGGCTCCGTGCGCCTCGCGCTCGTCTACGCCGCCGCGCTCCTCGGGGTAAGCCTCACACCCACACTTACACTTACACTCGCTTTGGTTTTATTTCTTATTCATTCACCCACAACCGCCTCTGCGGTTCCGTGCGCGTCGCGCTCGTCTCCGCCGCCGCGCCCCTTGGGGTAAGTCTTACACTTACACTGGGTGGTGATCCGTCGCTATACAATACCGTGACATTTTATTGCCGAGCATGTCAAATTTATTGATTGATTGCTTAGTTATTCCGGGTGCGTCAACTACTAAGGCCATTATTCAGCAGTGGATCTCACAGTTAAGTATGTTTCTCCAGCGTGTCTCTGCCCCAGCCTATAAAAGCTCTCAGTTGCCGACAAGTCTCCCGACATGTGTGGTAGTGTAGTGTGGTACTGTAGTGAGAGAAGTAGTGTGTCCGTGTGTAAATAAGGGATGAGTATAGGATAAATATGAGGAAGGAAAGAACGAGCACGGTCCGTGGCCCGTTTGTTAGAGTACTGCTCCGTCATTCACCTTGTTTGAACGGAGAATCTGCGGAAAACTACCGACCAGAGTAGCAGGTCGCTAGAATTTTCCTCTAGACAGTGACTGAATTAGACCTAGCTGATAAGCTATTAGCAAAACTGTCATCGTCGGGACGTGAATCCAGAACGGTCAAAGGTACTGCAGTGTCATCATTTGATGTCCTACGCCACCTTTGTCGGTCTTTGCATTTTAGAGCAACAGATGAAATT
>BLKR01010609.1:0-50946 GCA_011170035.1 Teleogryllus occipitalis | reverse complement strand
AATGCTTCTGACTCTATTTTAATTTTACCTTTCTTAAGCCACGCATGTGTTAGCTCATCATTAACGTTCACATTATCGAGACGAGCTAAATATTGGCCATGCAGAGGTTTGTTTCTCCAAGGCTGTTTCAGTAGTTTTGGGGATTCGGTTCTGGTATTGAATTTTGTCAGTGGATCCGTGTCTGTTTGGTCCACCGCTTGCAGGTCTTTTGATGCCATTTTCTTTGCAAGTTCTACAATACCCCTGCCTTCGTTCTTTGCTTTGGTCAGGATAATTTGCTTCATCAAAGGATCGTCTCCTTGCTGGGCTACATAATTAGCCATTCCAACTATTGCGTTTTGGTGTGCAGACCACTTCTCTTACCCCGCGGCCACCTGCTTTGCGTGCCACATACAGTCTGTCAATATCAGCTTTCGGATGCAAAGCTCCATACATCATTTTAGCACTCTTCAAGATTATCTTGTTGAGCAGCAGTAGCTCCTTGCACCCATACGAGTCCTTACAGCATCTATTCTGCTCACTGGGTAGCAGATCATTTAGTTTTGTTTGTATATTTTACCAGCTATTGTTGCTGTGGTTACCTTATACATGGTTGGCAGCCAGGGGATTGGTCTGTAGTTTTAGAGAGTTTTCCATCGCCTCCCTTAGGCCGGAGATAGGTAATACCACGGGTCATCCATATGGGCATCTCTTCATTCTTGTTCAGCATATTGTTTATTACTATTGTTATTATTATTGTTACCTGTATTATTAATTTCCAACCCGCACAGAAATTGAACGCAAACCATGCAGCCTCTCGTCAATCGAGAGGTGATTTCGGTTTCATTAGACACACAAGAACTCTGAGAAAATGAAGAAACAATGAAACAGTTTCAATTTTTATTTATTTATTTATTCATTTATTTATTTATTTATTTATTTATTTATTTATTTATTTATTTATTTATTTATTTATTTATTTATTTATTTATTTATTTATTTATTTATTTATTTATTTATTTATTTATTTATTTATTTATTTATTTATTTATTTATTTATTTTTATTTATTTATTTATTTATTTATTTATTTTTATTTATTTATTTATTTATTTATTTATTTATTTATTTATTTATTTATTTATTTATTTATTTATTTATTTATTTATTTATTTATTTATTTATTTATTTATTTAATATTTATTTATTGTTATTTATTTATTTATTTATTTATTTATTTACTTATTTATTTATTTATTTATTTATTTATTTTTATTTATTTTACGTCAAAAATAGTTAAAAATCCGGTGTATGACGTGCTATGGCAAAAGTGAATTTGTGTGCACATTTTCAAAATTCTGTGATCTTACACTAAGTCAATCATATACTACTTAAATTTTGAATTTTGAAAGGAGAAAAAAAACAAAAAAACTCCCATGTAATAAAATCTATTTTCAAGGATAAATAAGCAATAAATTTTGGCTCTTATTACTTCCTGCCGCGACAACGTGGAAACGATAATTTGAATAATTGTATTTCCCACTGAATTCTAGAAGACGTGCACAGAAAATGAAGTTACATTTATGTCCAGAAGCAAACAAGGGGCCATCTCAGCATTTGCTCAATGGATCAGGGAAACTGGACGAAAAACCTGATCGAGATGGGGGTCATTGACCCGGAAGCTGTGTTACAATAGTTGTTACAGGTTGTTTATACTCATTTATACAGTCCAATGGTAATTAATGCATTATGTATCATTGTTAAAATTAATGTTACTTTTCTTGTGATGCTCAGTATAGTCTCTAATTGTATAGAAACAGTTATGCGGCAGAAACGATTTCACTTGTGATTTAAACTTTTCTATTGAATTTAATCGTTTAATGTCATCTGGCAAAGTGTTGTAAAATAATGTACATGTGTTGTATGTGAATTTTTTGTAATGAGCTGTTGATACTGTCACCTGATGAATATGATTTCTACGTCGAGTGTTATAGTAATAGACTTCGGCATTTTCTGAAAAAATATTCCCGCCCTTGAGCAAGTCATTTTTTACAAAAAACCACTGATTCGTAAATAAAAAGACACGGTAATGGTAGAATTCCTAGATTAATGAAGAGATGCTTACATGAATCACGTGGGTGGGATTTGGTTATTATTCGTACAATTCGTTTTTGTAATCTAAAAGTCTGGGAGCTATAAGATGTATTTCCCCAGAATATTATGCCATATCTCAGGCGGGAATGAACATTCGCGAAGTATACACAACGAGCAATATGAAGGCTGACTGAATTTGCAAGAATTCTGAACGCGTAGCATAATGAACTTAATTTTGTGTTCAATTCATTTAAATGGATGTTCCATTTAAGGTTTGACTGAATTGAGAGACCTAAAAATTTTGTTGCCTTAACATCAGTCAATGGTACACTGTTCATTTTCAATGGAGCACAGAATTGTTTATTTGATATGGAAAACTGCATTAAAACCGTTTTCTTTTCGTTTACTATTAATTTGTTATTTCGGAACCAATTTAAAACATCTGATATTGTACTATTTACGGTTTCTTTATTGCAAAGGATGTTCGTATCATCCGCAAAGAGTACCGTTCTTCCGTTTCGAGTCGTCGAGGGCATATCGTTTACGTAAAGTAGGAACAGAATAGGGCCTAAAATCGATCCTTGAGGAACTCCACATGCAACGGGCAAAGAGTCGGAAAGGTGCGTACGTAATGTTCCATCATAATTGATTCATAATCAATTTTGGAAATAAATTTTTCGTCTTTCCTTAGCATATGATATATTTTTACAAAGAATTAGAAAGATTTAAAAATGATAATTTATAACTAATTCCAAAATAAAAATATTACTGGGTGCTACAACAGTGTGTAAAAATGTATAATAAACACTAGAAAAAATGCACAAAATTGTTGGAGTCATTTTCAAAATATATTTAAAGTCAATGTAATTTAAAGGCGAGAAAATTGTTTTATTTTTTTAACTGCAACCCAGCTGTCAAAAATATCTAAAACAAATCACAACAATTTTTGTTTTAAGAAGAATGTTTGAGATTTTTTCGAGCCTGTTCGAGCCTAAGACCAAATAAAAATTATTTTTTGTAATTTTGTTTTAAAAAAATCTTTTGTTTTTGAATTTTGGTCTAAGAAAGTATCAAAAACTATTTTTCTGATAACATAAATTGTCTACTTATTTATGTTATTTTTTTAGTTAGATAAAATAGTGTTAAGTTGCCGAAAGTAATTAAAATAAAAAAACGTGTTTGGGGCTGTAGAGGGGTGTGGGTGGTGGGACGGGGGTGAAGAAACCTTTCAAACATATTTTTATGTTAGAATTATAATGTAATCACTCATATGTCATTTGGTTTAGGGGAACCTTTTACTATCTTATCCATTTAGTCCACAATGTTTGCCGCCTCTAAACCTTTGTCGCCGTAGCCACGTACTTCCTTGCCTAAGCGTAAATCTGTCCTCGATTATACATTTTAAATGTATTTTTTTGTTAGCTAATGTATGTTTAATAATGTAAAAATAAGGTGATATGCCGCCAAGTTTTCATACTTAATTGCAGAATTAATAATTATTAATAAATCTAATCCATAAATTCTCCCCACAATTCCCGTTCCATTTTCGCCAAGCCAGGCCGCTACGCGGGTAACAACATAATATAACTTAGACCGATATTGTGGACGTCCCTGTCAGGGAAAATCCGGATCAAGAAATAGTTGCAAGCAATGTGCAAGCTTGTGATGCCCCATTTTAAATAGCCTTACAATACAGCCAGCCCTGGTCTTATGTTTGGCCAGTACACGGTCTGATGCAGACTATGACGTACTACTACGTGAAGACCTGCCGAACAGCGAACAAGGTAAATTTTGTTCCAAATTAGTGGGAGATGTCACATACGAAACTTCTTTATACGAGATTTCACGTAACATATTCGCTGGCAAAATGTGATCATCTTCGTCTCTACAACCCCTAAAACTTTGAAACATTTATTCTGTGATTTCCCCTATATTTATATTGAATATAAATATGTTAACAGATTGTAAGAAATGGTATTGATGATGTACTGAATTTTAATGAAATGTCATTTTGCTCTTTTCACTTTAAAACAATGTATTTTAGTACATACAATAATTTTGTTATGATAAAAGGAAATGATCCATTTTTATGACATTTTTTGCATTTTTTGCTGATTTCGACTAATAAGCCTTTTTACCCTTTCCGTAATTTTTAAAACATTTTTCGCTGATTAAATTGATTTTAATATAATTTTAAAGGTACTTTCTTCAAATAATATTTACGAGATGCAAAAAATATTCTCCACAGAATTCCCGTGTAGCTTATTCGATTTCTTCGTTCGGTTTTTGTAATGTCAGCCGTTGTGAGTAATCTAAGGTTCCTGACGCCTTTCAGTGCCATTGTCGGTTCGGCCAATTTCGAGATAACTAAAGACAGAGATTTCCTGGTAATGAACAGTCCAAACGTAACTTTTTCAAGCTGATATCACTTGAAGGAAAGGAAGACGCGTGGATTACATCAATAACGTATCCAACAGCTTGAGTTCATTCGCTCATCTGAAATAGTTTCGATTAGACGTTTTATGTCACTTTTCTTTGCTTTAGCGCATGTGTAAAACATTTTAAGTACATTCTATTGATCCTTTTTTCTCGATGTTTTAGGTCATCAAAATTTGTTTTCTACAAATGAGAAAAAGTATGCTAAATTTCAGGCTTAGAAAATGATACTGTATTTACTGTTAGGAAATAATGAAAATTACACTGTAACGATTTTAAAGAATGGATATACACACGATTAGATATTAATTAAGGAGTAAGAGTCCTTGACACAAGAAAGGATACCGATACTCTCAAGGAGAGAATCAAGATTACAGATTCTGCTCTCAAACCATTGAGTATCTTAGAAAGGCAACACGACAGATAAGCGAGAGGGTTGATGAGGTCAGGTAAAACGAAAGCAATACATCAATTAGTAGGTATTGAAACAAGAGACAGGGAGATCATTGTTTTGATCGAAATGTTTCGCACGTTCAGACACATGAACAGAAACATAAATAGAAATACAGTCCAAAACAGTCGAGACACACAACAGACACCACTATACAAAGACAAACCGCGAGGCACCTTTCCAGAGAGACCAAGTCGGTTTAGATGCAGACATATCCCCACGCAGCGCCATGGAGCAGCAGAAGAAAGATAAACCACGTTCCATATATTGCACGCATGAGCCAGTAAAATTCATCACGCAAATCGGCTACGCTGGCGCGCAGTGGCTCGTGCAGGCCCAGTCCAGTGCAACGCGGGCGGGGGAGGGAGGGCCGAAGACGAACGGCGGTGGGGGCGGCAGGGCGGCGGGGGAGGGAGACAGCAAAGCGGACGCGGCGTGTACGCCCGATGCCACAGCCCGATGCTAAATGCTGTGTCGAGCGCCAGTCGGCCCGACTTGCAAGCGCAATAATTTATAGCAGCCCATTATTATGGGGCCGAAGGGCGTGGAAGGGCGGCGGCGCGGGGCTAAACATCGGAGAGGGACAGGGAGGAGCGGGGTGGGACGGGACCGGAAAGGGTGAGTGCAGAATCCTGGGAAGTGCAAGTGGTTCCCGTCTGCGGAGACGAACAGAAGGGTCGGGAAAGTGACGGACGTATCGCGTGAGGCGATCGCACGCACAGGGCTGGTCTCAAGGGAACAGCAGAGCGCCACTGCAGCGGTTGCACGATGCAGATTGGATGACGGAAGTGCGGGGAGTGGGATGACGAACAAGGTGAAACAGGGGCAGAAGAGGGCGCGGACATGGGGCGCCCTAATGGTACGTGACGGCGGAAGGGAGCCGGGAGCAAGCAAGACGCACAGGAGCGACCCAGAAGCGAAGAGGCCCTGAACTGATGTTAGCAAAGGCGGGGCGCACGGCGAGAGACTGACGGGAAGGGGAGGGGGAGGTAAACGGGGAGAGGGACGGGGAGGGGGACAGGGTGGGGGACGGGGACGCTGAAGGGGACGGAGTGGGGGACGGGGTGGGGGACGGGGTGGGGGACGGGGTGGGAGACGGGTTTGGGGACGGGTAGGGGGACGGCGAGGCGGACGGCGAGGCTGACGGAGAGGCTGACGGAGAGGCGGACGGCGTGGCGGACGGAGAGGCGGACGGCGAGGCGGACGGAGCGTCGGACGGAGAGGCGGACGGAGAGGTGGATGGAGAGGCGGACGGAGAGGCGGACGGACAGGCGCACGGACAGGCGCACGGGTGTCGGACGGGGTGGTGGACGGATGGCGGACGGAGAGGGGAAGGAGTGGGGGACGGAGAGGGGCGGGGAGGTAGACGACGACGGGGCGGGGCTGAGCAGGAAACGAGCGCAGCGGGCCAGCGGCGTGGGGAGCGAGCTGCGAGACTGAGGCAGCGGGGGCAGCGGGGGCAGCGGGGGCGGTGGGCCCCGCCAGCCAGGCGGCACGGGGAGGCGCGGCGTGGCGCGGGTGGCGGGTGACAGGGCGGCAGGGCGGGCGAGCGCGGCCGGGGTCGAAGCCAGGATTAGCGGCGGACAAAGCCGGCTTGTTCCGGCTTCGTGGCTGCGTAATGACGGCGCTCCATCATCGCGACGCCAGCCCCGGGCGCGCCGCCCGCCCCGCCCCGCCCCGCCCCCCCGGTCCACGCCCCCGTCGCTCGCACCTTCCCGCCTCTGCCAACCCGTGCGGGCACCCTCTGCGCTCCCTCTGTCGCCTCAACCCCTCCCGGCCCACTCCCCTGCGTGCGTTCGCCAAACAGACGACACCATTACGCTCCACCTCACCTCCGTCGCGCCGCTCTCACGCCCCTAAACTCCGTCCCTCCTCCCCCTTTCCCCAGCCTGCTCCAGCCACTGGCACCTCCTCACCGGCCTCCGCCACCCCCTGCCACCATTCGTGCTCTATTTCGACCCTCTGTCGCGGTGCCCTTGGCCCTCCCGCCTCCACCTCTCTTCCCCGACCAGCCCCCGCCGCTGGAACCTTCCCGACGCCCCCACCGCTCTACGTCTTTCGCCTGCTCCCTCGCTGCCTCCCTCGCCACGCCCCCACGCCCGTGTACCGTCACCGCTCTACTTCACCCCTCGGTCGTGTCGACCTCCCACGCCCCTAATTCACCGGGAGAGGTGGCTCAGTGCATCAACTGATGTCACTGCAGTGCGTCTGACAGGGAGGTCCTAGCATCGAGTCCGGACAGAGGCAAGATTTTCGACACTAGCTTCTCAGCTAGGTCGAATTCAGTCGCTGCCTGGAGGAGAATTCTAGCAGCCGGCTGCTCTGATCGGTAGTTTTCCTTGGTTCTTGCAATCCTGCAATCCAGCGGGGGAAGATCACCGCCACCTTCCGATGAAAAGATTGCACTACACTTAAGGGACTTAATGACCTCGGTAGTTGACGTGCCCAGAAACACTAACAACCAATCAACCAACCAACGCCCCTAATTCCGTTTTCGCACCCGTACCTCCCCGTTCCCGCTTTCCACCCCATGCCGTCTCTCCATCCCCGCTCTTTCGCCACCCCACCCCCACCTCTGGCATCTCGCCGGTCACTGCCATACCGACCACATCTTCCTCGTTCTGCATCGTCGGTCTGTCGTGACAATTGAACCAAGAAATCTTCAACAATAAAAATGATTTACAACACAACAAACAGATAAATGCATTGTTCTAGTTGTAGGTGCAAAGTACCTTTTATAACAAGGGTACCAAAATAAACTTCTTTGTGACGTTTATATCTTCGAATACATTAACGGACAATTGTTGGCAACATATCCTACATTTTAATAGCTGAAGAACTTTTCAATCGCGTAGCGACCACTATCACACCTGAAAAATGATATAACAATGAATTTATTTAAATGATTTTGACGTTCTTAATATTGACATTAATCTCTTCGCGATTCGAAAGATCTTAAGGTAAAAAATCTTAGATACCTGGAGAGCACTAATTCATTATGATCGTGCTTCGTGCGGGAAGGCAGCAAGGGGAGGCTAGTGGCGTAATGGCTGGCGCATGGACCTCCACCGCTAGACCCCGGTTCGGATCCCGGCCAATGCCCGCAGTACTAGTCTGCCTTTACGCGCGGTACGCGAGTTGTATCTGTGGTGTGCTTTCGGCACGCTTTCTGTGTATTCTCGCGTTTTGCCTGGTACTCATTCCACCAATGCTCCATTCCAATTCAACTCAACTAAATAAATACCATTATAAAAACCAAAAAGCATAAATATCGGCAAATGAATTCGTGTCACAAAAAATTGCCTCATTCGTCAGGTAATAGAAAGGCAGGTGTGATTTACTAATATTTCAGCGAAAACAAACTTATTGGGTGGAAGATATTCTATCATGTAACGATGCAATAATATTATATATGATTGGTAAATACACAATATTACCGTGGGTATCAACCAAAGCTTCCCACTCTTGATTTCTAGATCCATCAACCTACACGTCCGTTGACTTAAACGTTTCGTCGAATTATACGGCCGTTTTCAGGGATTTCCCACTCAGGTATATTCCTTAAGCGAAGAACCGACGAAACAGACCAACACCAAGCTCTCGACTGGTCTTCCGGCATGCGTGATGGTGTAGTGCATGTAACCGTTAGTGTGTTTAAATAAAGACAAGGAAGAGGAATGGCATATGGCGTGATATTCATGACCCATTTGTTAAGGCACTCGACATTCGCCTGGTATTGAGCTCTGAAACCACAGAAAATTACCGACCAGAGCTCCCGGCCGCTAGAATTCTCCTCCAGGCAGCAGATGAATTATAGACAGCTACATACCCGGATCCTAGGACCTCTCGGTCAGAGTTGCGGAAACAGCAGCAAGCTGCAAACTTTTAAATAATTTTATTTGTATGACTATATAATACACAAAATGCAAATAACGATGTTTATATTGTTTTATTGCACTGAAATATTAAAACCGATTTTAATACAACGATGAAGCAAATGTGTTGGATGTGGGGTTTGGAGCAAGGTTGATTTTGTTTTAAGTGAAAAATGTAATTCATCGGGTGTGGAGGACAATTGACAGGCATTTCGGTAACTTGTGTGATTGAAGGAAGGACGAATGAAAGTAGTAGTTTGAATAACTTTTATTTGGGCCTAGAAATCAGGTAGAGTGTATACTGAGGTAAGACTGATCGATAGTATCCGAATAAAATGGCGTTAGGCAGATGAGAAAAGCAAAACCATTAACAGATTTTTAGGAAGTGCCGAAGAGAGACACCAAGTAATTTAAATCAAGAAATCAATGCTCTTTTTGAGTGTAACAAATTTGATACATTTTTGTATACCACAAGCATATGAGATTATCATTGCAACAAATAACAACAGAAAATTAAATGTTTCAAACAAGAAAACGACTACAAAAAGGAGCGTTACGATAGCGTGAAAAATATACATTTGTATAAATATACATGTTATATAAATATTAAAACAATAGTATTGTCTTTAAAATACTACTTCGGCGTGTAAAAAGTTATTTTCTTTCGTATTGCTCTGTATTGAATTTTTTAATATATGGTACTCAATTACACATTAGGCGGAACATGGTGGAATACGTTTATCAGGTTGGTAGACCATTGAGTGTTGAATCTTATTAGTTGTAATGTGGTTCAATGGCAAAATAACATGAACTTATAACCAATAATTGCTCCAACTATAATGGCCCTAATAAACGTATTACTTCATTAAAAAGGTAAAAGCAGTACTTGCATTTCAACTGTAAGTTATAATTACGCAAAAACTAATGGCGAGCATTTGTAATTACAATTTAATTCTTCCACAGAATGCAGAGTTCATTTAAAATGTCCATAAACTGAATGGTAGCCATTGAGTCGACAAAAAATTTAAACAACGTAATTTTAAACACAAAATAATATTAATGAACACATTTGAGCACGGCACAGCGATTAAGTAATAGTAGTGATAAATGAAGTACAATAAAAACAACTCTCAAACCGTAATTACGAAGGTCAATGTTAATTATGCAATTTTTAAAAATTGGTTTTTATTATTTTCCTTTTTCTCCCGAATACTAAAAGCAACATTCATATATTGTAGTAACATTTTTATATATTTGCTTATAATAAGTCACCAAATGAGAATTATGAAATTATTTCATAAATAATGCCAACAAGTAAATGTGAATTATTTATTAGTAATAGATATTAGTTAAGAACATTTTATATTATTAATCATATATATTAGCAATATTTTCGCGAAAATAGAACGTAGCAGAAGAGGATAAATCTAACAAGCTTAAGAAATAATTTGTATGAATAGGTGTCTGAAGAAAGTGCAAGTACGTCCCTAATAATTCACTATAGCTGTCTCCACGATCCTTTCCATTATAAGAATGGAGTTTGACAAAATACGTGTCTTTTTTGTAAGAACTGGTGTCGATTACAATACTATATAGACTATTACCCACTTTTTAGAACCATTCTGTATTCTAGGTATGTGGCAATATCAAAAGTGAGAAAATTGAGGAAGATGAGTTTGACGAAAAGTTAAAGAAGTTGTTGTGAAGAATGACAAAAATGGAAGTTTTGGTAAGTTTGCGCAACGAATGGACAGCAAATTGATTCTTCATTACGATCAAGTACCTACACGTAGTATGGCACCACCTCAAAGGATCAGCTATTAAATGGATGCAGGTTCTGCGGAGTACGAGAATGATTGAAAAATGAGATGAAAAGAAACAGATACCCAAGAAAACGGTTGCTTTAACCCGCGTTGTCCTCAAATTCCACATGAATCTACCAGGAGATGAAACCCGGTAGCCAGGTTCGAGTTCCGGAAGGGCGAAAAAATGAGGTAGCTCCTTTCAGGGGTGTTCAGGAGTCGTTGAGCACGTGTTGGGACCTATGTTTCAAAACAATTTTTGAATTTTCTTATTCTGGTGCCGAACGAGAACTTGAATAACTAATCCATTTGCTATCCACAACGAGCAAAACTCGGTCGGGTGCATAAGCAAACGCTGAAATCGATAGACTGTGATCGATTCCCTGTACTTGATCCGGGGGCCCCGTTACGTTACGGCGTAGATATTAATAAACTTTAATGCTGGAGTGGTGTAATGAGAGGCAGGGCAGCGGAAGACCCCGGCGCTCCACCTAGGTTTCATTTGGCCTGGACTGAGAGGAAGGCGAAAAGGTAGCGCCCACAATGGGGATCGGCCGAGGAGGGCGCGTGGAATAACCGGGGTGCGTCTCTCCCTCCCTCAATTACGCGTCGTGAATGGCCGCGAACCGGCGCGAGCTGCTCTGAGGCGACGGGCGCAAATCCAGCCCCACCCCATTCACGGTTTTCGCCGCCACGCACATCATGCCCCCGCTACATCCACCACGTCTCTCGCCACACCCCACCCAGGCTTTCGCACTATCCCCACTGATCACCTGACCCTTCCCCGCCTCGTCCCCGCCCGTCCCCGACCCGTCCCGACCCGTCCCCGACCGTCCCCACCGTCCCCGACCGTCCCCGACGTCCCCAACCCGTCCCCGACCAGTCCCCGACCAGTCCCGACCAGTCCCCGACCAGTCCCCCGACCAGTCCCCGACCATTCCCCGACCAGTCCCCGACCAGTCCCCGACCAGTCCCGACCAGTCCCCGACCATTCCCCGACCAGTCCCCGACCAGTCCCCGACCAGTCCCCGACCAGTCCCCGACCAGTCCCCCGACCAGTCCCCGACCAGATCCCCGACCAGTCCCCGACCAGTCCCCGACCAGTCCCCGACCAGTCCCCGACCAGTCCCCGACGTCCCCGACCATTCCCCGACCAGTCCCCGACCAGTCCCCGACCAGTCCCCAGCCAGTCCCGACCAGTCCCCGACGCCAGTCCCCGACCAGTCCCCGACCAGTCCCCGACCAGTCCCCGACCAGTCCCGTCCCCACCCCGTACCACTACCACACTTCCGACACAAACCTGCCATGTCCCCGCCGACGTCACGCCCATACTCCCCACCCTCCTCCACCCGCCCCACCCCTCTCCACCCAGCCCATCCGCCGAATATCTTTTTTAATTACGAGGTAATGAATAGAAGAAAGTCACGTCCCGACGGGCCGCGGCGCACGAACAGAAAACGTCATTTGCCTGCGATCAGCGCGCGCGGGAGCCGCACTTTCAAGTCGCGCTTGCACAGGGCCGCGCCGGGGGCAGGGGGACGCAAGCGGCTTACGCCAGCGGGGACAACAAGCAGCCGTTGGCGCGCAACTTGATCGGCTCGGCCGACATTCACCCCATCTCACTGCCAGGTCACGTCCGCTTCGTGCGAGTCGTTACCGGAAACAATGCGCTTCTGTTTCCATTCCGCCGTGCAATTCGATTCGCTTAAACGCGTCGCAGCATTCGAAAGGTAATATCCAATCCATATGAATGCATCAAAATTCAGCGTCGCGTCAAAAATGTACGCGCGAGTCCTACGAAAGAGGAATCATTCTTTTGCAAAATCAATTAGTAGAAAACTCAATATTGCCTTTGTGTCACTGAAAGATACCGGAAGTTATCATTTGTTTTATTATTCGAATTGATTGTTTTCTCCTGGGTTCACACGAGCGATGACGACTACGCATTTTTTTTATGGCCGAGGAAAATCATGAATGAAGGGCTCAGTGGCACAAGGGGCTATCACATATTGAACAACTTCTGAGATATTGATGGGTTTAGTAGAACTTTAATAATATAACTGAGTATACTTTTTAACATAGTAGACTTAAAATGTAAGTCCAAACTGGATTTAAATAACCCATTACACTAAAAGAATAGTATTTGGCGTTTTATTTAATGTTAATAACTCAATTTCACAAAAAAATTGCAATAGCCCTTAGCTCTACAGATTGTGAGCACTTCATGTGTATTGGAGATACAAATGAAATGAAATTGATATTTAAGAAAAACTATTGGGAAATTTTTTTCTTGGAAGGCAACGAAATAATTAATTCGATGTAAAATTCAAAAGAAGAAAATCAGTTCTTGCCGTAGTATACAAAATGCCAATGAAAAACTACACCAGCAATCTTTGACACCCACCGTCCTGTTATTAACAAAACTGGATTTCAAACTCTCCACAAGTTTCCACTTTATTAGCTGTTTATTTTTATCAATATAACTACTCCAGAAAACTAATATGCGATTCCAGAAAAAAAAAGATTCACTAGGTCGTCAATAAATACAAAACTACAATATAATGGAAAAACTTAATTGTAGGAGATTCAGCACATTTTTGACTATTTCTTTCTCAAATCAACATCACCAGAATTTAAACGTTTGTCATAACGTGGAATCATTTGAATTTGTGTCTGTATCCCAGTCTTTTGCAGGTAGTAGCAACTCTGCGTCACTATTACACGCGCTATGCTCGCCACACAGGGATCTCTTAAGGTGTAGGAAAATATGGAATTCGCTGAAGGGGACATACGCACCACAGAAACACACACGGCTCGGCTCACAACAGATTTTCCGCAGGAAATCCTCTCCGAGAGGTTAGGCCATCCACCCTTTTGAACGCATGAACATCCTCCAATCCCCGTCAATCTACTCTCAATATGCTTTTCCTCTCTCCCTCTCAAATTATGGTTGATGTAACTCTTGTATTTTCCCCTTAAATTGCACAAGTCTCTTCGTATTTATTTGTTATAGAATAATTTCACTCGTAATCTTTTCTATTTCATTATTTCTAATTTTCTCCAAACCGATATTTGAAAACATCCATGAAAGTAAAAAGGGAACACCCACGGACCTATTACTAGAATAATATTTTCACAAGCAGTGGCGACGCCACCCACGCCGCTGTTCACGTTGTCTACCCACGCGCACCGGGCCCATCTCCCAGCCTCACCCACTCACCCCGCCCCCGCCACGCCCCCGCGCCGCCCCCGCGCCGCCCCCGCGCCGCCCCCGCGCCGGCCCCGCGCCGCCCCCGCGCCGCTCCCGCGCCGCCCCCGTAGCAGCAATCTCAATCATCATTGGCAGCGGATACCTATTTACATTACACATTTCCAGTACGCGCCCAAAACAAAACTACACAGCCTCCAGCTACGTTGTCCATGCTCTTAGATTCCCAATATTTCAAAATATCTACATACGATGAAATAAAGGAAGTCATCTCCGTCAACTTAATAAATTTATTCAGAGAGCCGACGTTTGACGGCTTTGCCGTCATCATTCTACAAATATAAATATAATACAAAGTAAACACAGAATTAGAAGCTAATAAGTTCAAATGGGGGATTAATATAAATAATAGATACATTTAAAAATAATAATAATAATAATAATAATAATAATAATAATAATAATAATAATAATAATAATAATAATATGCTAACAATAATAATAATAATAATAATAATAATAATAATAATAATAATAATAATAATAATAATAATAATAATAATAATAATAATAATAGCAAATGAAATTACAAAATATATTCCCCTTAACGGGATGTAATTGGCTAAATAATAATAATGTAGCGATGGACGTCGGATTGAAAAGTTAATTTTCTTACGTCTCAAAATGAACTCCATGCGTCGTAGGGCTCTCTACAGCCAAGCCTTTCAATAGAATATAAATACAATTTCGGTCTGTGTGCTTTTCTCAGATATACAGCGTATTTGCGACTACTTAGCAGAGGAAGCAAATTATCCGTCTTTTCCTTGGCAATTTCCCCGCTGCCGCACGGAAGGTAGTAGGATCGAGACGGGTCGTCTCGGTTTCAGTGACAGCATTTGCAAAAGGCAAACACAAGGGCATTTTGGAGAAAAATCCAGGTTGGAAACAAATGCAAATTATTGCAGACGTCGATTCTGGAAGACATTAATGCAAACTAGGAAGTTAAGCTAATACCAACAGAACGCTCCTGTTATTTCAATTGATGTCTAACGATCATTTAGCCGGTACAAATCTATTTTCAAACCTAATCGGCGTCAATTTTCTTTGTGAAATTAAAATTAATTTTAGTAATATTGAATATTATCAATACATTAAACAATATGAGTTTCGTTTCACATAGTGGTATTTAGTAACATAATTTAAATATTTAAAAAATGTGGAATCATCTTTTTTTTGGTTAGCAGTATTACTTTCAACGGTTGGGCCACAGACACGTTCCATGAATTCCGGAATGGACAGAATAATCGCATAGAAAAGAAACCATAATTGAAACAATCTGTTAAGTACATGCCGGCAGTTTAGTTTCTGAATGCCAATATCTCAAATTAAGTATCGGCTAGGGGCCAGCAGCTGCAAGAATGCTGCAGAACCAAATAACTCAAAATGGTTTTCGAAAATGTAGTAGCACAGCGGTAAAAAACAAGAAAATTCTGTCTGGAGGAGAATTTGGCCACGGACCGCACGTGATCTTCCCTACCTCTTCCTTGTCCTATCCTCTCTCCTTACACACATTAACATGCACTACACCACCACACATGTCGGGAGTCCGGTCGGGAACTTCGAGCATGTCCCGGCTGGGGCGGTGCCCAGCTGATGGGGGGGACACCTGTTTGGGCCATACCGAGTTGGGGAATACCCCGCTAGCCGACGGTAGGTCGGCGCCGGATCTCGTTATCCAGTGGGGGAAGATCACCGCCATCTCCCGATGAAAAATCATGCACTACACTTACTGGACTAATGACCTCCGTAGTGGACGCGCCGGGAATCACTAACAACCAACCCACCAACTATTGTAGAAATCACGACCGTTAATAAGTAGTAGGATAATGGATCACGGGATCGGTCAATTAATGAATTACATTAGTTTGCCAACGTTTCGGAATATTTAATTCCTTCATCAGGGCTAACAAACAAAAAACACAATCACAATAAATAAGGACAAACTCTTCTGAACAACATTAAAAAAAACATGAATGAACATACATGTAGAAAAATAATTACACAGAAAACTAAATAAATAAATACATTATATACTGTATATCTAAGTCAAGGTCATATAAAGGATACACAACCCACCAACAAGAAACTTCGGACAAGAACAAAAGTCACAGCCTCCGCTGCCGGCCATTTGCAGTAGTCATCAACTCTCACCTCCAGCGCGACAAACGTCCACCACACATGCCTGTGAACCAAGCGCCGGCTGCCTGGCTTTATCTGCTCCCCCTCCAGCCCCCTCCCCCACCCCCTCCCTTGTGCTTCGCACTCCGCGTGCGCTTGGGCCGCGCCACGCACAAAGATTCATCGACTTTTTCCCTCGCGCTGGCAGCGCGCTTTCATCTTAGCGTTGCCCGTAAGCGAACAGCTTTTCAAATGCGCTCCTGGACGAAATTATCGCAACACTCGAGCGAGATAAGTGCGGGGGGGCGGGAGAGGGGCGGGGCTCTCGCTTAGGCGAGGCCTTTGCCGAGCGCGGGGCTCGTGCGCTGCCCCTTTGCGCCACTTGTGGAAGGATTTGGAAGGCGGCGCCGACAATTTTTGCGCGATACGCAATGAGAGTGCCCGAGAGAGCGAGTCGCCTCCCAAAAGTCGCGTGTGTTCTCTACTTTATTTTCCCTTTCTCTCCGGAATTGAGGATGCTTTTAATGCTGTATCTTCCTTCTCGCTTACATTATTTCACAATATATTGGTTTTTGTTTGCAAAATTAGAAACAAATTGCATGCCCTTGTCATAATCAGAATCAATACATATACACACAATTTACATCAAAAATACATAAGAGATTTCTGTTATAATGGCACTTCATTTATAGTAGTTCTATTTGCGATGTTTAACGTAGGAAAATACTTTGAATAACGAGTATCAGTGCGATCATACGGACAAAATGAAACTTTTGGCACCTTTTCAAATGAGGCGCCTCTCTTTCATGATGACCTTCATATTATTTCTACTGAAAGTGACAGCACAGTGCGAATACATATGAAAAAAGAATCAATTCGCGGCTGGGCTTTTAATACGTGAGTAATGTTCAAAGTTAAATGAATTATTACAGAAAAACAAACTTTTCCTCAATTATTTGTGCACTAATGAATGCCGCACTGTATTGGGGACTACGACTAACAGAAAGCAGCACATACAGACAAGTGACGTCGCTTGATTCATTCGTTGCTTGAATGTTTCTGGGCACGGCAACTCTAATGCCCATTAGAGGTGATGTACCTCCCCTGAGAGGGAGTGGTACCCGGCACCGACCAACAGGTCGGTTTGCGGGGGATATTCTCCTCCAGATATTTCCCCTAGCAGAGCCCTACCCCAGCTGGCAGTCTTTATACTCCCGGCTATTCTCGGTAGAGTAGTTCATGTGTGTGCGAGTATGGGGGAGGAAAGACAAAGAAGAGGAGGGAAAGAGCGCGAGGTCCTTGGCCCGTTTGTGAAGGTAATGTCCCAGCATTTGGCTGATATTGATGGACGTAAGTTACAGGTCAAAACAGCTGACCCTCTAGAGTTCTCCAGTCTTCGAAGGAATTCGACCCAGATAGTGTGGAAACTCCACAACTGTCGAGGCTCGAACCAGAGAACCTCTCAGTCAGAGTCGCTGCAGGGACAACGGTAATGGCTGCTAACTAAGCTGGTGCGCAGTGTCGAAGTCGAGGTGACACTTCTCTGAGAGTAACCATAATTAAGTTGAAGGTAGTATCGGGAGTGAAGGCGTGGCGGGGGCGGCAGTGCGAAGGCGGGGAGGGCGGAGAGGGTGGCAAGGGTGACGCCAGACTTGTTTGCTCTTGAGCCTCCCCCAGAGACCCGAGCCTATTTGTCATTCGCTCCTGTTTGGAAGAAGGACTTAAATGAAAAGGAGTGGTACTGTGAGTTATGCGCATCGGGAATTAAGGAAAAGAAACAAAATAACACGCGTGGTGCTCCTCTAAACGCTCTTAATTTATATTATTTCAGAAAAGCAGACGGGCGATATATTCGTGGGGCGAGCATTCGTCTTGCACAGGCGATGCCGGCTCCCGCACCACTGCAAATAGACCAGGCGGCGCGCAGGAATGGGCCCAACCGCGGTCAATACTATTTAAGGATAATTAATGCACTAGTGACTCATTGTAAAAGACTAATTATGCCTGGAACAAGTATTGTAGTTCAGCTTCTGGATCAATTATCCCCAGCTCAATCAGAATTTCCTGCAATTAGTCAAATTGATTAGTGTTTACCCCTTGTTTTTACTTCTGGACTAACATGTAGCATCACTTTAACACAAAATTAAGCTTCAATGTATTAAAGACAACTTCATTTATACATACACTTCACTATTTACATAATTGTGTTTGTAAAAACTGATACAATCTCCTTGATTTTTACAAAGACTGTTAGGTAAATAGTGAGATGTATGTATAAACGTAGTTGTCTTTATTACATTGAAGCTTAATTTTGTATTAAACACATGCAAAAGAAGACAACTTGAATACCTTATAAAATAAATGTAGCATGACTATTTGTGCACGTTTTCGTGCGCTCAAAATGAATTTACAGCTAATCAAATAATCATTTCAGTGTTCAGTGTTCAGTGTTCTAGCCGCAGTAAGTGTATTTCTTCACTTGATTACAGGGAGATAATATTCCAAATCTGTAGCTCATTTGTCTTCACAATTAGTTTTTTATTTCGTGGAGGCATATATTTTCTTATCAATTCTTTCTGAAAACACTCGTTGCTATCCACATTCATAATTCAACTTAATGTAGTATTAGAGCTAGGATAGGGATCCAAGAGCTCAGGCAAAAGTGCACTTCTCCCCAAGTACGACACACACAGTTTAAATTTAAATAAATAATTAAATAGGACGCCGCTGGTAGTCATTAGCTCGTAAAGTGCAGTTGTGCCAAAGTACATACATACAAATAAATAAATAAATAAATGCTAGACGCTGGTGAGGTCTCCCAGCAACTCAAATGCAAGCATTTAAAATGTTATCGGAGAGAGCATTTTTCCAGTCACTGACACAGCCGGGTGTAGCCCTGGATCTCCATAAAGTAGCGAAAGCGTAAATCGCGGCGTGGGTGGCCCGGAGAGGGGGCGGGGCGGGGCGGGGCGGGGCGCATCCATCAAGGAGGGATGAGCGGGCCCTAATCCCACGCACGCTGCCGCCTTATTGATCCGCAACCCGCTCCTCCGTGCACACACACTCGCGTCCGGATGTGACCCGTCGCGCCTGGCACAGTTTCGCATTCCCTGTCTGCCATAATACGGCATGAACTAGCTTTCTCGCCCGCCCGCCTTCGCCATGGCCGACCTCTTCGCGCAGCGCCTTGGTCTGGGGATAGCTGTAACGAATGTGGGATAGCTGTAAAAATAGCGGTCGATATCAGCTGACGTCTGGAAAAGTCTTCGACAGTCTGGCTGTGTCGATGGGTATTTTTCGATGTTTTTTCTTCTAACAATACGAGGTGAGTGCAAGGACAGTTCCTTAACAAACGGTCATAGACCATGCGCAATCTTTTCTTTTCTCGTTGTTTGCTCTCCCTTACACGCTGGCGTGCACCATACACGCACGTGCACCACACCAACCACATATGACGGAAGACCAGTAGGGAGCTTAGAGCGTGTCCCAGCTAGGGAAGTGCTCCTGTATCAAAGTACCTGTACGAGAGAAACTTTGGAGAATGTAGACTTGAGGGAAGAATTATTATTTTAATTTTATTAGTATCTAGTGGCGTGCAGCTGCAACTCTTCTACTGAACAAAACAACAGAAAATGATTTTTCAAAGCACATAGCTGAAGAACAACAAATATAATACGGAATAAAGTAAGTATTTTTACAAACATCGATCCTAAGGATCATCGCAAATACAGTTCTTTACATATCAAGAATAAAAAATAGTTCCTCTTCCATTACGCTACACGTAAATAGATAATATTTAATAATGGACAACCGTTTCTCGGAGTTTTGCAGACGCATGCCGTCAGCTATATTGTAAGCAGTGACGCACTGAGTTTGAAAATTAGGTCAGCGTGCGCAGAATGATAATAAACGGAATAACACAACGCAATATTTGCATTGTTCAATCATGTTCGTAACAATTTGATTTGCTTTTTTGGCTTGTTTTCTAGTTCTTGGGTATTTCACAAAATCATAGACATCTCTCACATGGTTGAACGCTGCATTTTTTTTCTTTCAATCTCTGCGCACATTCGAAACGTGGCGCTCAGAGCGAAGTCACTCGCCTTTCACCAAGCAGGACCAGGTTCGATTCTCGTCGATTGCCGGACAAGCTCCTGTGAAATATGTTTAAACAAAACGCGTTTGTCTGCTTCACAGGGGCTAGTACAACCACTGTGAAGGGCCCTAAATCCCCTTACCCCTTCCCTATTTTAGTCGTTGGGTAGTGACGCAGGAGCGCGTGGTAAGAGACACATAGGTAGAAATGAATTGAATTGGCCTTATTTTACGAGGCGAGACTCAGGCCATGAGGCCTGCTCTTCCGTCTGACCACGCAAATTTCGTTACGCTCCTTTCAATAAGAGAAAGAAGGTATTACTTGGGCGACGAAACAGGCGATTTGAATTTAGCTCAGAGGCATCATTTAGGCTTGAGGATCTTTTACATGCAGTAAATCTACTAACATGGGACAGCCGGATTTACTTCCCCTCCGAAGGAAGGCGTACGAAGGATTTTTTTCGCCCTTAAAAATCCATGGCTTCGATCGGGTTTGAACTCGCTAACTTGGGTATAGTAGTCCGATACGCTAACGGCTATCGCCGCCGCCGAAATGCTATCTGGCGGTCGTCTTGACAACTAACTGCGACGAGATTGGAGAGTATAGCAGTATAATATTAACTGAGGATTACTCCTTAGTGTGCTCAATGCTCTACTAGGGGTTTGGAGATACGTTGCATCAATAAAGACGCAACAATTTAAAAAAAAGGACCATAGACGTGTTTAAGCGGTCTGTCATGGTCTTTTCGAGAAAGATGGGAAGGTCAATTTTAAATTAATCTGAATTCTGAACTGATTCTGAACTATTGAATGTCTGATTGTTCGCGTATGTCTTCACTTCTTCGGTGCTCTAATATAGGAAAATCACCTCCTAGGAATTTCATTCCATACATTTCAATTTTTCTCCTGAAAGTTCTAATTAATCTTTTTTTATTTTCTTTAAAATTGATATTATCGACATTATGCACTTTATCGTAATTAAATTAACATACAGATCGGTCCTAAGAAACGCACAACTCCTCCAACTTCTCGGAAGGGCGATGGCCTTCATTGAACGAGAACGAACCCAGAACCTCTGCCGCCGACAGCACGTAAAAAAGCCTTCTGCAGGTAGCTGCTGCCACATCGCGTGCTCTGTGAGAACGGAAACAGCCCGAGAACTCCCCCACCCCTCTCCCGCCCGCCTCTCGCTCTCCTCCAGAGGTGCTTACAGTGAGAAAATCGTTGTTGTTACTTCGAACTTGCTGGGAGTTCTGCTCTGTTTTCACACGTCGTTCTCGAATTTAATGCCCTTAACGCAGCTATTTTAAGTTTTTCAACTGCCTCCACGACTGGTTCTAAAACCATCATTTACGAAACATTTGAACTCGTGTAGCGACGTTCACACCGAAGCGAAACGGTCGGTGGGCCGTTTGCAGTTGCTTGGAACAATGCCTCGCGAACCACAGCCAGGCCGTTACAGCACGACTTCCGAAGGCTCGTAATCACTGTAGAGAGGCCGAGGTGCACATTGCCGGCCCGGCAGGGAACCGCAATTACGTCAAACAATTTCTTGTTGTTTTTAAATTCGAAATAAAGAAAGCAAATTCTGGAAAGCTGAAATAGAACTTCTACATTTTTTGAAATTCCCCAAAAATATATAGAACTTCAGCGATGTTGTCAGAAAGTGTAGAAAGTGAATTGGCATGATACATCCTTTTATGTGATTTTCTTGAAACCACGGCGCAAAATTTCACCATGTCCCTTCTTCGTGCCTGAACTCTCGTAACATCCCAATATAATTTCCAATGCGTTTCCTAGTGCCATTTGATGATTTATAAAATAGTACCAGCTAAGGAATAAGTCATACCAGATAGTACATTACTCACTTAAGAATCACATACGTTGAGGTACGCTTCATCTGTATTGAATTCACACAATAAAGCTACTATTAAGACAACTAGTCCATCATTTTTTGAGTGGCAATGTAAATTACCAAATCCTTCGGAAACGCACAACCATGAATATATAAATGCCAGGTCTCAGCTTATTGGAGTGAATTAGAACATATTACTATTTGTGAGTTATCTAAAGTTCTCAAAGATTCCTTAATTTACCAAAAGGGAAGGCCAAATTTTCAGTGAGACACCGGATTAATATTTTTCTTCTCTCTTTGTTTGATGAGCTACCGTTTCATCGTATAAGACTTTTATTGTTAGAGACTTTCTTAGTTGAAAGTGATAGTTTCGACTTTCAACGCTTATCTGATGTTTACGAAACCGTCACCATGCCTAATCACTTCGTCGAAATTTGGGCGTTCTCTTACAGGCAGGTCTGCTCATAAAAATATTGCAATTTTATTTAGCCATAAGATATGTCAATAACTGTCGTACAATCGGCGGAGCACATTTAATTTGCACTAATTCTTTTAAAAAGACAGTCATCAGTGACCCCGCAGAAAGCACCGCTGCAAATGTGAATGCGCTTGACACGCCTCAAACCTCAAAAACTGAAAATATTTTAATATAAAAATACAGAAAATGATTGCAGTATTATGGTAGATACATGTAGCATTTGTCCTTTTTCTAGGGTTTTTCCTGCCAATAACCGGTTCTCCTTTATTTCCCGATCGAACGCATATCTGACCGTACACCAGTCACCAACGTACTTGGGGCTCCTCTGATCTGGGGTCAGCAGAGCGCGAGGCCCCGCCGCGACAACACATACATGAGAGACAAAGGACAAAATACCCAAGGTGGGACTCGAATCCGCGATCCATCGGACCGAATCGCTGAGTGGGTACACGCTCTTAACCACCTCGACTATCCAGGTCGGCTACATTTGTTCTTAATTATCTACAATGTACCTTCAATTATATTGGAATTTATTGTGGGCGCTGCCGTTGACCCTCCGGGTACTGGCATTGCTATGCGACAGTTAAGGCTTCCGTTACAAGTCGATGGGGCAGATTAGTCAATGTCCGGCGGAGGAGCTGCTCTGGCAATCTCCATCACAGTCCCCTCTGGCGACCCGCGCTGACCCGGCCTTGCTGCGACTGCCCCGCGGCACGCCACGCCCCTCTCCTCCCCGCCTCGTCCGCTGTCAATCCCCTCTGCCATCCATCTCCGGAGCCAGCCATCCCCGCGCCCTGTCCTCCAGCCTCGTGGGACGTGCCGCCCTATTCTCGCCCCCGCGACTCGCCCTTACATCGTTACTTCAGTCATCCGCGAACGTGTTCCGTGTTTCCAGGCGCGTCAACGTCTGGAGGCGTTAATATCCCGTAAGTGTAGTACATGATATAACGGGAAGTGACAGTACACCTTCCCCGCATGCAAGTGAGATTCGACGACGACCTACACGTCGTCTTTCGAGATCTTCAGATACTTCCCCAGTAGGGCACTGCCGCAGCCGGGACAAACCATACGCTTCCGACATATGGTGGTTGTACTCAGAGTAGTGTGGTGCATGTGTGTGTGTTTAAGGAAGGACAGCGCAGCGGATCAGGATGACGAAGTGAAGTGCGTATTAGGGTCATGGCATATTTGTTAAGGTACTGCCCCAGAATGTGCGTATATTGAGGTTGAATTCAGCCCAACTCTATATTACCGCCAGGTTCGAAACCTAGGTCGCGTCCCATCACCATGTATACAGACCCTCCATCATGTATCTCAGAACAAATGCTATAAACATCTAAACCGGTACAGGAGTAGTTGTTGAGAATTTTTGCGAATGAACATGTGAGAAATATCTTATTATTAAGGGGCGATTTTTGATGACCTAAAACATCTCAGAAATTATCAATAAAACGCTCTTAAAATGTTTTAAAAATTCTCTAAAGAATTTAAGAAAAATGACGTGAAAACTGTTCAAAACCATTTCCGATGAACAATTTAAGCTGCAGATAGCAAACTTTTCATTTGGACTCTTTACTAGGATGTCTTTAAGTTATCGCAAAATCGGCGGAATCGACAATGGCGCTCATAGGCACACACAGGAATCTGAGAGTACATACTCACAACGGCTGACATTACAATTTGTGAACAAAGAAATCAAATAGGCTACTCAGAATTTCTGTGGGGTACATTTGTTGCATTTCGTAAATATTATTTGAAGCAAACACCATTAAAATGAAGTTCAAACCAATATCAGCAAAAACTGCATTAAAAATGACGGGAACAATAAGGAAATGACTTATTAGTAGAAATCGACTAAAAATGCACAAAAACACATAAAAAGAGTCATTTCTGTTTTCCATAACATAAAATAAATTTCTATACTAAACGGCATTGTTCTAAAGTGAAAAGAAAAAAAGACATTTCATTAAAATCCGTCCACTACATCTTACGAACTAGATTTTCACCTGTTCATTGGTGGAAGTGATCGTTTTCGATCCCTACACATGGCTTAAAGGTAAGTAATACTTATTCTGAGACACTGGAAACAGCATTTCAATTCTGTCCCGTCATTGCTTCGCCGGTCTCTCAGACGCAGGGACTTGGGTCACAAGAATGCGTTCCACTCAGGCTACCGGCTCGACTCTCGCGTAAGGTCTGGATGTCCGAGTGAACTGTGCAGTGTGCACGCACAACGTGTATCTCGCTTGATCCACAATGCTTCACCTACTCGATTTGCCTTTCCCTTCCCCGGTACGTTGTGTCTGTGTAAAATACAGGATGCGCGACGTAATACCATAGGTTCGCAGGGTCAGCACCATGTAAGTGGGGTCGGGCTCCACTTCCCTAAACCGGACTTAAACATAGTCCCGTTACCTCCAGCATCAATAATGCTTCTCAGACTAACCATACAAAATGGTTTTCCTTAAAGTAGCACGCAAACTGCCCAAGAACAATTAATAAAATACTCTCGTATAAACACTGCAACAAATTAAATAATTTAGCAAAAAGAATCTTCAAGAATACTGCAAAAATGAAGTCTAGTATGTTGTAATAATTCCCGCTTCCATTAAGATTTTTTAACAGTTATTTATTAAAACAACTACAGTACATGTAACAAATGTTAGATCGAACAATATAAATACTAGCAGATTTTTTTGATACACGTGGCCATCATCACAGATCACTAAAGTTCATTTCATGAAATAAATCACACTATAAAAGGTCAGTAGGTTTCTTCCTCCATCAAGATGACGAGTATGAATGATTATTAATTAACTTTGCCCTGCCTTTCTCGCTTCGTGGAATGTGGGGAGGAGCAAGCATCGCATACATGTATTGCAAAGATTCTTACATCTTGGATTCTAAGTAATTTATCATATTAAATAAATATCTGATCATCACATTGCCAATACGCGGCTCGCCCATCAAGAATCTGTTACTACAATGTCCCTCTGACCGGGAGGTATTAGGTTCATTGATTGTTAGTGATACCTGGCGCGTCAACTAATAGGGTCATTGGTAGCGTAAGTGTAGTATTTTTTCTCGAGAGGTGGCGGTGATCTTCTCCCGCTGGATGGCGAGATGCGGCGCCGACCTACCATTGACTAGCGGGGTTTTCCCCAACAAGGTTTATCCTACCAGCCGAGCACCGCCCCAGCCGGAACAAGTCCCCGACCGGTCTCCCGACATATGTGGTAGTGCAGTGCACGTTAGTGTATGTATATATGTGTAAGAGGTGAGGATAAGACAAAGAAGAGGAAGGAACCAACGCGCGCGGGCCGTGGCCTGTTTGTTAGGGTACTGATCCGGCATTAGCCTGGTGTTGACCGAAGAAACCGCGGAAAACTACCTATCACAGCAGCGGGCCACTAGAATTCTCCTCCAGACAGCGACTGAATTCGACCTAGCTGAAAAGCTAATGTCGAAAATCCTGCCGCCGCACATTTTGCTAATTTTCCAGGAGATTTGCCATGAAACCAAAGATGTTGAAACCTCAATGTGTCGATTCAGAACTGTGAAGAGAAGCTTGAATTGTCCAAAAAAGTATGAATAGACGATATTCTGTGAAGCGTACAGCAATAAGGCTTCTGGAAACTCAGCGTTTATTGCGGAGCGCGTTCAGTCGAGCGTGGACGTCGATCGGCTGATTGTGTTCTACGTTACTTACACGTACCTCTACTCTGTTATTGTGAACATTTTTGTGCCAACAAGAATGTTCAGCGTTACACTTCAAAATAAGCATCAAGTTCATCACGTAAGTTATTCACTAATATTTAAGTTAATGTAACGTTTATAAATTAGGAATTTATTTTCTAAAATATGAGGGGAAAATGAACGTTTGCAACTTTTATAGGGAATTAATTTAAGTAGAAAAAATGTTTAGACTTTGTAACATTACAGATATTTTATATAATGTAGAGTATCTATCTCCCTTTACATTGAGACTTATTTTAATGTGCGGAGGCTGCATTATTTACTTTTCTTTCTCGGTAGGTGCGTCGCCGAGAGTGACGCGACTTCAAATGTATGAAATTATTTCTCGCAAAAGCCTTGCTTCTCGAGCAAACACAACACGCATAAGGAAGCTTATTGTATATTTCATTTTACCCAGAATACCAAATATTCCAGAAGAGGTTATTACCAGTAATATCAATTTCTTTACTACGAATATGGTACGTCGTTGGAACGCAAGTGGAAGACAAGGAACATTTGAAACACAATAACAATTGGTTAACAGAAGAAATGACTTTTCTTCCACAACATAGGAGTGATTTAAAATCCAACGTAAAGTCATAAAACACAACGAGAATTTGACACATCAAGCGCTAGGACGAAGAGAAGGCGCACAAGAAACGTCGTCGAGAACCACAGCTCCAAGACCTAGCGTTTGCAACACAGACAGTTTTTATAAAACAAGGCAAACAGAATGTGGCTCACGTTATCTAAAAGTCTACGATATCAAGTCCTCGTTCTTTAAGAAAAATGAAGCGCTTGTCGGCCCGGTGGCCGAGATTGCTAAGGCAGTAGTGTCGTAGTGATCTTGGACCGACGCACGGTGGTGCATTTTCCCGAAATCCTGGCCAAAACCTCAAAAATGAAATCGCGTTTACTGAACTTTTGCAAATACTACGACACTCTGTATACTTCGTGGCATCTGTTTCTGCCCACTTCGTGTCTCTGGGTCAATTCCCCTGGCACCAGTATTCACCCGAGCTTACCCTTCGCGGCGTTCGGTAGACCTGCAGTGCGAGAGTAACACAGAGAGACCGTCTTTATTTGTAAGTGGTGACCGTACAAAGTTGTGCAGAGAAAACTGGCAGTATGGATTCTCTTCCTGAAGGTTCGTAGAGTATTTTCATGTTAGTTTTATAATGCATTAATGCATGATACCGACGTGGTATGAAATATTAAAATGCATGAAATTAATACAATAATTTTAATTACTCATAAGTTCACGTAGGCTGAAAGTTACCAATTTCGCGGAATTCCGCAATGTTTCTAATTTCATTTACTAGCTTAATCCATCCTCTTTCAAATCCAGTTATAAAATCATGCCCCAACTTGCCCCGTTAGTAAATATAAAGAATTAACTTTTCGTCAAGCACGCGTGATCGCCGAATATGACTCGTCGAGATCCGTTCTGAGAACGGGAACTGCTTTTACAATGCTGCTTTTAGCGGAAAATTTTGATCCCTTTTACTGAAATAAAAAATTTACTCAGTATTATAAACAAAAAAATTAATATTTTAATTTTTGTAACAGATTATGACTATTCACTAATATCACATGAACATAATATTTATGTACATATGGCATCTTCTGGACTGGAATACGCACATTTTATTTAATTAAAATTGTATATAAAGTAATATTTACATAATATGTGTCATCAAAACTCGTCTTAAGGAAGGGTGTGCGGTCGATGAAAGGACAAATACGTACGTGATATCAAAAAAAATTATTATACCATTTTTTAAAAATAAATCAAAAATACAATTAATCGTAAAGTAATATTTGTTTACTTAACTCCTAAGTTACATACCAACAATTATTCATATTATATTGTTATTGTTATAAAATTAGTATTATATTATTTTTTATGAAATAATACTGCAACTAAAATTTGAATATGGTCAAGAAACGTATTCAAACGCAATTCAAAGAAATGCCTGAATGTAGAGCTTTCCGAACAACTTTTTTTTAGTACGCACTGGATACTGCCAAGAAATATGTTTTCAAATATTCATGGTAATAAAGCATAGAATCTATTCACAAAGATATAAGACGGTATGGAGAAGGATTCTCGCGAACATGTTCAAGACCGCACCCAATCCAGGAGATGTTTAATCGCCTGTCGAGATCTTCTGTCATTCATTTCCAGCTTGAGGGTTCTTCCCAAAAGAAAGTTAAAATTATTGAACAAATATGCTCTGTCTCATTTGTCTGAGCCAAATATCACCATAGGGAGAAATGTACCCTAGTGAAAACTGTGATCTTCCTTTCCGGTTCTTCGGACACTGTATATGAATTTTCTCTGGCAGAGGGCATGAGATGGCAATAAAACCATGCTTCTTTATGCCAAATGTTATCAATTAATATGTAAGTAATCCCTACGGTTTTTAAAAATCAATTTTGTGAATTGATAAAATTTAACCAAGTTTATATAGAAAAATATGTATTTATATTTCACAGATTTAAGGAGTGCATTATTCTGGTATTATGTTACCAGCTCCCTTACATTATAAAGATAATCCAAAATAAATATGGGCGTCGTAGAAAACATACTATAGCTCTCAGAGGTTTTGGCCAGGAAATCGCCAAAATGCACCACTGTGCGACGGGTCGCGGGTTCAAGTCCCGCCTCGGGCATGGTTGTGTTTGTGCTCGTCCTATCACCCCTTATCATTTCGTTTCACCCTCATAGTTACCATAACGTTAATGCCAATAGCGGTCGCTAATGACCTAGCTGTTGATGCGACCTTAAATAACAACAAAAAAAATGAAGCGCTTGCACGTGCAAGAATGTTCTGCGTTACACTCCAGAAAAAGCACTGGCATTGTTTGTAGATGCAAAATTGAGCAAATCACAATATATTCGATCAAGAAAAAGTGCGAAAGAGAGAAATTGCCACTTATAACCGGCGTAAAACAAAGTATTAAAAGTGAGACATCAGTGTTACAAGAAAGATATAGTTATTTCGGAGACACAAGCTGAAGTTAAATTACGAAGTCTACTCGATCGTACCGCACATCGTTTATGCTTAGTACAGAACGAAATTTTCAGTACAGGTGTTAGTGATCACAATCATCCCAATTTGGAAATCATATACAAATGGTTTTTTGTTGGAAGTTCCCGCTACTCAAACAATGAACAAAAATTTCTTGAATGCACAAATGCTGCTGATTCTAATTTGTTGTTAACATCAATTGTTCCTTTAAAAATGACAAAAAACTGAGAATGTCGAACAAATAATTTGACAAAACCCTCGTCCTTCGTCAAGACGATTTTGCATGAAAATTAAATTTCAATTCATAAAAGAAACTCATGATGTCACTGTTCAGGAGAATGAATATATAGAAAGACAAATATTGCACTGATTTTTGAAACATTTTATTACACTGATTTAAATAGAGCATAATAAACGTATATTCTTATTTGCACGCAATAATAGTGTTAAAACGAATACAGGGTTTTGTATAAATTACCTAAAAGTAGATATGAGTGTTAAAATATTCAAAAGCACTTACATTTATCAATGCAAGTTTTATTTAGTTGATTTCAATTGCAAAAGAGCAATGTCCCCGTAAATGTTCTAATTGGGCCATAGCGCCGTCGAGACTCGAACCTAGGACCTTCGGGTCAGAGGCACTGCAGTGACATCGGTTTATGCACTGAGGCTCTGCTCCCGGTGCGTACATCGATGTTGTTACAATATTTATATATTACAAAAGTTATTTTCAAATCGAGGGAATGAAAAATTTGTTGTTTGCTTTCTTGGAGCCGTGCAGTCGCATGTCACATGACGCATGTAGCATTTCTCTTAAGCAGTGACACACCGAGTATGAGAATTCAACCACTACTCACAATAAAAGAATGGACGGTTTATGCAATCATATTTTTGCATCTTTTAGTCAAATTGGAAAATTTTCCTTTGTTTTTGTATATTTCCTGAGTTGCTGGGTGTCTGAAGAAGCTAAAGACTCTTCTCACCTGGCCGTATGTTGCATTGTTTACTTTCAATTTCTGCGCACATTGGAAATTAATAGAACAGATATAGTATAAAATATTTTTTAAATTCGACTGTTATTAATTCAATACTTTGTATAAATTTATACGGTCCCTTGTTATACTCAGACTGTAATTTATGACTTGTAGTAAACTTCCATCAATATGTGAAGATTTATAATTTTTACATTTCATGAAAATATGTTTCTGAAACGTTTTCTCACAGATAAAGTTTGAAATAATGATAAATTTGCCAATATGAATTTAAAATATTTTAAAGAGGCAACTTTTCGGGGAATTTCTTTTCCGTCTTCAATCCACCTGTAATTAACATTAACATTATAACAGCATACAAATTTTAAAATAAATAACGTTATATATTCCAGAAACAAGAAAATATCACGTTTTAGAAGCAAGAAGTGGAAAGAGACGAGCACGTGCAACGGTCCTCACTTGGAGAAATGCGTCTCAGCCTGAGGGATTTTAGAGTGTAGAAAGAGGTCGATGGTGGGAAACAGCATCTCTCTCTCTCACTCTCCCTCTCTATCCCTCTCTCTCTCACTCATGCGCACGCACACACACGTGCGCGCGCGCACCCACACACAAACAAACACACACACGCACCAGAGAGCCCAGTGTATCAAGTGTTTGGTGCAATAACAAGATGGGTCACAAGAAGTCTCACCTTGTCCATTCGATTTGGCATTTTCTTTGTGTATTGCCTACCTTGACACTTAGCCCAGCCATTCATATATTAATGAACTTCAATCCAGGCTCTTCATATTGATACCAAAATAGATATATTATTAGCACTTTCGAATAGCAGGAGACGTCCTGTGGTTGATATGGTTTATCTTCCTACCGCCCCAAGCCCTTCGTATCCAATGAGGTGACACAGAGACTTGCTGACAAACTTATGGAACAGACACCTAACATTTTGATTACCTAGATAAAGTCGCGGTGGCTCCATTTCTTCTTTGCGCTCTTTGTCGCAGTACGTCACACAGAGTTTTTAACTGTTTTTTGGCTTTGAATAAAAAAGAAATAAATTATTTCCCCTGCGTTACAGGACATTGTGTATTTTCGAAATATTTCAATTCGTCAATTTGAGCCTGAGATGACTTAATAGTTTTTGCACATTTTACTACTAGAAAATTTTTGATTCTATCACTATCAAGCTTTGATGTCGAAAAGTTTGTGAAAAATATAACCAGTGATTACCATATTGCACATATAAACGTTGTTTGTGATTACTTTTGTCTCATTCTCAATACACTGACAACAAGTATACTTTCAAAGAATTCGTTATGGATATCTTGGAGAATAATAATTTTTTAATTGAATCATTTACGGAAGACACGCAGACCCTTTTTCTGCAATATTAAAAAAACACCTTTGCTGTTTCATACACGCTTCCAGTTTCATTTGATGCTTCCACAGTAGATCTTCATAGTCCATCACTTCCACAGTCGAGCCAATCTATTTTCATACGAATGTGAACATTGAGAACAATGTAGAGAAACAAACATTGTCCTAGCATTTCTGTTTTATGTTTTTCGATTTATTGACACGTTAATTTTGTTTAATTTGTTTCAACTTAAATTGCGGCTTGTGGTATACCTTGTTTGCGGTGTCAAAACGGACGGTAGAGGTGCAGTTACAGAAGTGTGTCCGGCGGCAGCCGATAGTTATGGTGGTGACACATCTGTCAATCAATGTTTTAGCGAATGAAAAAGGGACGATTTTTTCCAATCGGTCCAACAGTGACCTATGGTGAAGTAGCCAGATTTCTCTGCTTCTACTACCTCTGGGTAGCAGGGCTCAAATTCCGGTCGATCCTTGTGGAAATAATGGTTGACTGAGCATGGTCGAGGCCGGTTTTATCAGAGTTCTGTTTCCCCGTTGTCATTTATTCCATCATTGCTGCATTGTCAATCAAATCCTAGCATCTTTTTCTTTCATTCACCTAACAATTCATCATTGGTAGAGTAGAAAAGATTCTGTAAACAGTCATTATAAAGTGTGTGTTTGTACAAAGGTTGTACAAACAAGGGTTGTACAGGGTTGTGTTTGTACAAGGGAACGTCCATTTAAATGAATTGAACACAAAATTAAGTTCATTATGCTACGGGTTCAGAATTCTTTCAAATTCAGTCAGCCTTCATACTGCTCGTTGTGTATATATCGCGAATGTTCATTCCCGCCTGAGATATGGCATAATAATCTGGGGAAATACATTTTATAGCTCCCAGACTTTTAGATTACAAAAACGAATTGTACGAATAATAACCAAATCCCACCCACGTGATTCATGTAAGCCTCTCTTCATTAATCTAGGAATTTTACCATTACCGTGTCTGTTTATTTACGAATCAGTGGTTTTTGTAAAAAATGACTTGCTCAAGGGCGGGAATATATTTTCAGAAAATGCCGATGTCTATTACTATAACACTCGACGTAGAAATCATATTCATCAGGTGACAGTATCAACAGCTTATTACAAAAAATTCACATACAATACATGTACATTATTTTACAACACTTTGCCAGATGACATTAAACGATTAAATTCGATAGAAAAGTTTAGAGATTCTGAAGCCCAAGAAAACATTTGAAGAGGATACTTCTCCCACATACGTAACATTCACTTTTAACTGATCTTTGAGGACATAATTCAAATCAAACTTTGACCTGTCACCCACTGCCCAGCTACACTCCACTCCGCTCCATTTCACCCCGCTCCACTCCACTTCACCCCGCTTCGCTCCCCCCTTCCACACAATACCAGGCGAATGCCGGAGCAGTACCCCATGGACCGCGCTCGATCTTTCCTTCCTGTTCCTTGTCGTATGTCGTATGTTGTACCCTTTACTTACACACAGACTAACACGCACTACACTCCCACACATGCCGAGAACTTAGGGCTACTCCCGGCTGGTACGGTGCCACGCTGGTGGGAGATGCCTGGTTAGGAAGATGCACGCAAACCGACGTAGGTCTCACCATGAAGCAAGAAAAGATCGCCGCCATTTTCAGCAATAAAGAAAACTTGCACTCCACGTACGGGTTAATGATCTTAGCAGTTGACGCGCCCGGCATCACTAATCAATAACTCAATCAATTCCCTCCGCGTCACACCATTCCACTCCGCCCCCAACCACTCCACTCCAGCCCTCCCCCTCCATTTTCCCTGCTCTACTCCATTCCCCTGCACTCCCCACCATTCCTCAAAGCTTCACTCCTCTCCACGCCACTCCTCCCGCTCCACGGCCACCCCGCCACGCGCTTGACTCGCTCCGCGCCGCGCGCCGGCCCTTCCAGCCGCGCCCCCTGCGCGTTTTTGCAGCGGCGCGGGTCGGGGCGGGGCGCAGGCTGCGTACTCGAAACAATAGCGCCATCCGCGCGCCACATTTTAAGAGAAACATAATTCCGCGCGAGTGCGTGTTTATCCTATTACTAAGCCATGAAAGTGCGCATATCGCCGCCCTCCGCCGCCGCCGCCGCCGCCGCCGCCGCCGCGCGCAGAACCCGACGCGGGCGAATTGCCGCCTAAATTACACGGCGGCCGATGCCGCCCCGCGCCCGGCGCACAGCCGCTGCGCGTATTTTCCGGCCCCTCGCGGACGGCTTTGTAAACAGTTTGCTGCTGGCGGCAATGCAACGGTGCTGGTGATGAGGGCGGCGGTGGGGGTGCTCGTGGCACTTGTGATGGAGGTGATGTGGGTGGTGGTGGTGGTGACGGTGGTGATGGCACTTGTGATGGAGGCGATGTGGATGGTGGTAGTGGTGCTGACGATAGGGCGGTGGTGGTGATGGTGGTGGTGGCACTTGTGATGGAGGTGATGTGGGTGTTGGTGGTGAGGGCGGTGGTGGTGGTGGCACTTGTAATGGAGGTGAGGGTGGTGGTGGTCGTGGCGTTGGTGGGGAGGTAATGGGGTTGGTAGTGGAGGAGGCGGTCGTGGCGGTGAGGGTTGCGTGGGGGGTGGCGACGGCAATTTCGGAGGTCGGGCAGGTGACAGGGCCGAAACGAAGCAACGGTGAAGACGGTTAAGCCTATCCAAGAGCCTACATACTTCATATTAGAAATAGATGATGGTCCAGATGGACTCATCTGTGTATGAAGTGTATTGGCTCGCGAACACGCAGGGAGAGGGTGGGTGCTACAAACCCTCGGTAAAACAATTCTACCGACTAGTGTTAGATCAATTATTGCGAATGTTAAACCAAGATAAAATTAAGTCTTCATAAGTACAGTAAAGGAAGTATATCCTTATATTAAATTCCTTTAGAGAGTAAAGGTTTTTAATGGTTGAAGAAACTGATACATTCACGAACGACTTCAGGCATTCTCGAACTCCTTCTGAAACCAGACTCTGGTTAATTCTCTCTTGGGAGATGCCTAGAGCTCAAAATTGTCTAGAACTAGATTGTCTTTTAGTTTCGTACAGTTCTACTAGTGTGGGTCGATTACTTCCAGGTGACAAAATAAACGTTTCTCCCCTGTACGTCACATGGAGTGTTACTATTTTTTGGGGAGAATGAATGAAATAATATCAAAACAGAGAATTTAGACCGTTCACAAATTGCAGCGGGTGCTAAAGTTACGTGACTCACCTGTGTAATAGAAATGGAATACCGTCACTGATGGTTTTTGGTTTGAGTGCTTTTTCGTCCGACCCTCATCGTCAAAATAAGTGTACTTCAATTAAAATAATAAATTTGCGAATATTGTACTCTCTGGGAAATAACACATCTACACTCAAGTTACATTAAAATTGTGCACCTTAAGATGTGCACCATTATTTGTTTGTTTGGAATACGATATAGCATGTATGTATATATGAACCCCAAGTGGTCTACAACACCACAATTTCTTGCTTCGTGAGGGGGACAAGTCCCCGGGATGGGCACCTTTGCCGTTTTGGCTTCTACCCTCACCCCGCACCGGCGCGCAACACGCCGACGGGCTGACGTGCGGATGCAGCCGGAACCCAGATTCCCCTCGCGGAAACCTCCCCAAACAGTGCCTTGGTAAGGGCCGCCCTGCTAGCTCAGAGCGCCTAGCTATCCAGGCTAGTACCGGAGTCTAACCAATGCGCCACTCACATGCGCCGGGAACAAGTTCCTTCCTCTATGTCCAGAGTATTGGGCCACTGCCACGACGAATCCGGAAGCCCAACGGGGGGCTAACTTACCTAAGGGCCAGGCGGCTCGGAGCCCCCATCCCGTCTCCCCAATGCTTACCGCCAGCTATCGACGTGGGTAACGCCGGAACCTGAGCAACCTGGCGGGTGGTTTCTGGATTTCCTCGCCAGACTTTAAAGTGGGATCCAGAGTACTCCGAAAAGCATCCTCCTCACAATCCTGCCCAAAGGTCGACGCGCCATAGGCCCAAATGGTGGTTAGCCGGGCGAACCCGACTACCTGAAGTTTAGCATCGCCTGCTCACGGCTTGCACCTTCAGGCTCACGACGTGAGCGAGACCGCGAGACTCAGGGTCCGGGTGGTCGTCTACGACACTTCCCCAGATACCACGACGACCTACGCCATCGTGATCCCCCCCTGCGGGGGCGATATAACATGAATAAATCATCGTAAATACGTAAAAAGGCCGACCTGGATGGCCGAGGTGGCTAAGAGCGAGTACCGACTCAGCGCTTCGGTCCGAAGGGTCGCGGGTTCGAGTCCCGCCTTGGGCATGGCTGTTTGTCCCTTGACATTGTATGTATGTGTTGTCGCGGAGGGCCTCGCGTTCTGCTGACCCCAGATCAGAGGAGCCCGCAAGTGTGTTGGTGTCTAGTGTATGGTCGAATATGCGTCCCATCGGGGCGTAAAGGGTAACCGGCTAAAGGGTAACCGGCTGTCGGCTGGATAAAAGTCCTAGATAAAAAAATACGTAAAAAGACAATGCCAGATCATAAATTTTTAACAGAGAAGATTAATCAAACATAGTTATAAAAGCGCCAATGGCTCCCACTATCCTCAGTACTAATTCTGGACGTTTGGAGTCTACAAGAGAGAATTCCACTTATAGAGGACATTTTTACCCGGGAGAGCTCGCGCCAATTTCCGAACGAAAATACTCCCAATATGTCTGTGAGATACAGGGATGTCTATCTATATAGGGAAACCAGGCCCTATATTGTAAACGATTACATACATACATAGTATTTGGAGTGCATTTATTATGTATATTGATTGAATGATTGATTGCCTTGTAGACTTGTCACTTTCCTTAAAAAAAATGTCGAGGTCGGCATTCCTTTCATTTAAACTCCTTTTTCTGACGTAAGAGGGTAGGGGCGAGGATTTACTATCAATAGTTAGGAAAGCTGTTTATTCCCGTGGTCTCCACCCACCACGCAGCCTAACCAGAGGAGTGCCAGGATGGTCACGGGGATATAGCAAGGCTTCTTCCCCGCCACGCACTCAAAGGGGGTGTGGCACCCATTGGTGCCACTAGGGAGAGACTTTCCTTACGCACGATATGTATTGATAATATAGTGAGGTATATCGAACAACAGATCTCTTGTGGACACCCTTCCTATTTTGGTACAGGAGATGAAGAATGAATGAATTAAAAAAGGTTTCTCGAGAAAACAACATTAGTCCCAACTTAGGAAATTCTAGTTAGTGCTGCTATCTTGTAGTATCAACTTTTATGCAGCGGAGGATAATATCAACTCGGCAATTGTATTTGTTCCAAAGAAAACGCACGAAGATAATCGTAGAGAACAAAGATTCTGGTAGAACATGATATGTTCAAAGTGTTTCGTCTAAGAACAGCATCAGTCATGCCCATGCCAGCAGCAATGGGTGTGACAAATTTTTCTTCTGAGGCAGATTCAGATGACCTGAAATTAATTCTAAACGATCGATTGAACTGTTGGCAAAATTTCTTCAAGTATGTAAGACATAAGAAAGGGAACAAAGAAAGTATTCCAGCGATCTGCGGAGCTGACGGTTCGTTCATTACAAATGACAGTGAAAAGGCGGCTTGTTTAAATAGGCATTACGCATCGGTTTTCAAGCCGAAGAATCAGATATCGGTAAATGAAACAACACCTGTAATAGAAACCTTTAGAGTCGATGCAGGAATTATTAGAAAAAACGCAAAAATTAGGAGAAATAAATCTGTAGGTCCTGACGGAATATTAGGAGAAATATTGAAATTGGGAGGGGAAGCCATGATTCCTAACCTTCCTTGGTTAATGGACGTCACTATAAATAATAATGCGATTCCTCAAAATTGGAAAGAGGCAATTGTAGTGCCGATTCACAAGGGAGGGGACAAAAGGATTGTCAATAATTACAGGCCTATAAGTTTGACATCAGTTGTATGCAAGCAGATGGAACACATGATTGCGGAATATATTAGACGAGTCTGGAATAAAACTGACTGACGTTTTCAAAATCAACACGGTTTTCGTCCTAGCTATTCGTGCGACAGCCAGACTATTTCTTTATGTCAGGACATAGCAGATTCATTAGACGAAGGGAGTAGGGTCGATGCAGTAATATTAGACTTTTCTAAAGCATTTGATCTGGTTCCACATGGCCTTTTAAGTGAAAAACTGTCAAAAACTGGATTAGATCATCGAATAATCTTGTGGATAAAAGAATTTCTTACGGGCCGAACTCAAGCAGTCAGAATAGGCGATAAACACTCATCGAAAGCCGATGTAACCTCTGGGGTCCCCCAGGGGAGTGTGTTAGGGCCATATTGCAACTGGAATAAAATCGAAAGTTAGACTTTTCGCCGATGATTGCATAATTTATAGGAGTATTGGCTCGTCTTCGGATAAAAATATTTTACAGAACGATCTTAACTGTTTATGGAACTGGGCGTGCAGAAATAAGATGGAATTAAATCCGGTAAAGAGCAAATTCATTTGTTTTACCAAATTTCGCTCGAATGTACACTCGAATTACAAGTTAGGAACTAACGATATACCGCGTATAAAAAACTGTAAGTATTTGGGTTTGGTCCTGCCTAGCGACTTGGGTTGGTCGGATCATATTAACAACACGGCGAAAAAATCGTGGAGAGCGCTGCACTTCGTAATGCGCATTCTAAAAAACGAGTACGGAGCGGCCTGCTGGGACCCGTACAGAAAAGGGCAAATCGAGGCGTTAGATAAAATTCAAAAACGGGCCGGAAAGTTTGTAAATCATGGACGTGTTGATGGACGAGATGAATGGGAACCCTTATCTAAGAGACGGGAACGGGCGCGTTTATGCGTAATGTACAAGATTTACAAAGGAGACTCAGCATGGGCAGACCTCAGTAAAAGATTACAGAAACCTGATTATAAAAGCAGAGGAGAGCATCTCTGGAAAATACTATGAAGAAAGCAAAGAACTGATGTAGGCAAGTTCTCCTTTGTTAATCGTACTATAGTAGATTGGAAAAAACTACCTGCAATAGCACTAGAGACTCTTCCTTCTCATGTAGTGAAATTTAAAAATATACTTAATTCTATGTAGGTCATCATTAATAATACTGGGACTTTTATCATTATCATTATTATTATTATTATTATTATTATTATTATTATTATTATTGATATCATAATTATTAACATTGTTACTGGTTTTGATGTAACTTTTAAGTTATTGTTATTATTAGTTACATTATTATAATCGTTATTATTATTATTATTATTATTATTATTATTATTATTATTAATATGGTCATGTCCCTTATACAGTGAAGTGCGAAGTGCAGCCGGCGGCGCTAGCCGAATGCGTTTACTACGCTCCCTGAAGTCTCGAAGGTTAAGCGCATTCGAGACTCGCGGGTTCGTGGTTGGGTGACCGGCTAGGAACCCCGGGATCTAACGGCGTCGAAGGGATAAAAGGCACTGACTGACTGTGACGTGACGAGACTTGACAAATATTAAAACTAAAAGCACATTAATGGAGGATTACTCCCCAGTGCAAAGCGCTCAACGCCCCTTAAGGGGCTTGGAGACGCGTTGCGTCAAGGTGGAGACGCAACAAATTTAAAAAAAAAGTGTAGTGTAGTGTGGTGGGGGGCATGGGAGGGGAGGGGAGTGCAATGTAGTGCAGCGCAGTGAAAAGAAGTGAAGTGTTAGAAAAGCTATAGATCAACTTACAGATAACTCAAAATCAATTTCTAATTGTAATTATATTTGTAAATATTCGTAATAGTTTTGTAATTGTCGTATATCTAGTAATAATGTTTGCCATCGAGCATTAGCTCAAAGCGAACTTTAATAAATCTATCTGTCTATCAGCATTCAGCAGTTCTTCCCAGTATATTAATTGTTTTATTGCAGCTTTAGTTAATCTAGAAAAACACTATAGTAAACTGTTTATTAGAGACTTAATTGTTTTCAATGTATGCAAGAATAACAATGTAATATTAAAATACATTCAATTTAATTTTTGCAAGTTTCTGGTGCCTTCTTGAGCTCATATATGTATAATAGCTTATTTTATATTTATGTAATTGCAATTTTCAAGCAAAAATAACATACACCAATTTTTCTTTTTCTTGTAACTTGTGAAATATATTGTTTGTCTCATAAGTGCATTTTACGTTTCATGCCGTGTAAAAGTATTTCTGTACAATATAAAATTCCACATATCTTGCTGAGTTCGCAAGGTGGAGGGTTTTTATCATTTCCCACAAACTTGATTTTTGGACTAATTCTGTTTTTCGAGAAGCCTTTGAGTTTATTTGGGGCCCAGAGATTCGCTTCGAAGACTCCCAGGTTAAGTGAAAGAGAGAGTGTAACTGACAACTGCAGGTGTCACAAATAACTTTACAACTTTGAATGTGGCATTGGAGGGATACATATTGGAAGCGCACCAACGTGCTTCCGGCTTGAACCTGCCACGAGTTGAAAAAGAAATTGCGTTGTGTGCTTTACGTCGACGAGCGATTCTGCATCCGGAAATTGTCGATTGTCCAAATTTTCCAATTGTAAATTACACTGGTGAAATGATGTGGATCCCGCCGTACAAAACGTGTCGATATAGTCATATCCCAAGAGGATTATATCACCATATTAATCTTTACCGTTAATTCGGTGTAATCGTATTCTGTATGTGTTGATTTGACCATAATTTCCGTCAAGAACTCAGCTAGTAATCATATTTACTTAGGGAGAAAAAAGCCAGAACGATGAAACAAAGCTGGAAAATAATTCAGTAAAAGCTGTGTCTCATTAAGGGAAAATTATGACTGGTTTAAATAAATGAAAGATTAGTAACAATGGCATTAACACTGTACCGTGTATGAGTTGGGGGGCTGAGGAAGAAACGACAAACCTCTAAACTCAGAGATATTAGTATTTTCGCACTAATAATTCCTGTTGTCATCCCCAAGCCAGCAGTCGGTCGTTTTTGCGTTGGCGCCCTTTGGCAACCACTCCGTGGCCGCGTGTGCAGAGCATGGTCTACCGGAGCTACGCACTGCGGCGCTGCCGACCACCGCGCAGGGTTGCCAACCGCCACTTGAAACGCGTGCGCTGTGGCGGCAGCCGACCAAATAAATTAACTTACGCCTCCCGCAAGAAAGATTTTGCCTATTATTACGTCCGCTATACACGCTCATTAAAGCACATACAGCGCTCTGCATTAGCATAGAATAGCAGCGTGCGGAATATAGAAATGCGGCTTTAGAAACAGGCTAGCTGGCCTCTTCTTACACGCCGGCCATGAAACACTCTTCTCCAGCATTCTTCTTACACGCCGGCCATGAAACACTCTTCTCCAGCATATCATTATATTTATGTGGCGACGTTAAAGGATCTTTTAAAGGCGATGCGTGTTCTTCAGTTGTGCAGGGTGGGTCAGGTGGATGACGTAGTCTGGTAGTACATCTAGTGATAGTAAATTGTATCAAAACGTCGATATTTCGATATATCGCAAAAGAGTTTTCGATGTCGATGAAAACATCGACGAAAAAACCGATGTTTAAAAATCGATGCTTTAATTATAGACTAATAAACATGATAGTTTCTATCCATATTTAATTACAGTACGTTAATGGGATATATTTTATTGTTTGATTACCAGCATGTTATAGTATGTTAATAAAAATTATTATCGAATGTAAAGAATAAAATTAACAATAAACAAGATCGTGTTTCGCTACTATACCCTTTAGTTACTTCCATTCATACACCATCGAAGTAAAACCACCTACAATTCACTCAGATTGCACAGGCGAAATGTGCAGCGTGATAAAGAGGATGATGCGAATCAATGATATTGCTGTGGATTGCTGCTACTCTACAACGGGCCTAAACCCTTTATTAAAAATATAAAATTTAAAAGAACATCGATGTTTTTGCAACAATATATTAAAAATATCAATGTGTTTTTGCCATCTCTAATATATCACAATTTCTGTAATATTAGTGGGACATTGGGCATATCGCATTGCTGATGAGGATCATTCCAAGCAGCTCAAATAAATTACACTTGGTGACTTTCGTATGAAAACATACATATAAGTACCACACAGTAAGTGTAAAATTTTAAGAAGAATATACATATTCTAGGGCATTTGCTTAAGTTGAGTCAAAAAAGGGAAGGAAAATTTACATTTAATGCCAAGACCGAAAGCAAATAATCGTGTTTACAAGAAAGGGAAACTTGGCCAAAAGAGACCTAGAAGAAATTCTCAATATTTGGCACTGGAAGTATGTAGTCGTTCGTTTAAATAATCATTGTATTTGATGTGAATCCGATAATGGGAGGATATATATTCCGAGAGATTCCATTCAGGATATCCCCATTTTACTCTAAGAGAACTCAGCAACAATAAATTAAACTAAATGTAATTCGAAGTTTTCTTATGTTGTTTTTTTTGCCTGATCTCACTTAAAAATGCATGTGATTACACTACATCATATTGGTACAAGTTCTAGCAAGTACTCACTGTTTCTTTACATCTTGAGGTGTGCGTCTATGTATTTATACAAATATACATTATATATTTAGATGTTTTATCCTTCGTATTAATAGTTCCTATATATTTTTAATTTGTTTTACGCTACCCGTTTTGGAGACATTGAGCGCCTGCTGCGGAGTAATCCTCTATTATCATCAGTCAAGTTACTATTTAGTTAGCAATGCAGAAAAATCAAATCTACAGTTCGTTTACCGTTGCAAATAGTTTTTCTATAGCTCGGGAACGAAAATGTATAGTTTTCAAATGTCGATTTCGAGTTTTTTAATATTATTATTATTATTATTATTATTATTGTTTTAACTTTCATTCATCTTTCAATTATTTATCTTTAAAATGTCGGGATGCGATTGTTATACTCAAAAAAATGGGCGCGGATAATCTTGTAATACGTCATACGTTTTACTCTTTTTTTTAACCAAACAAATCAAATCTATTCTCGGCACGTCGCAGTCAGCCAGTGTCTTTTATCCCTTCGGCCACGGGCTCGGCAACATTGGATCCCGGGGATCCTAGACGGTCACCCAACCAGGAACCCGGGAGATTTCCAATTAGCTTAACCTCCATGACTGGAGCATTATAAACGTATTCGGCTAGCGACGCCGGATGTATCTATTATGCAGTATTGCGTTGCAACACATCAATGAATTTTTTCCGGCTGTGCGAGTGGGAAACCAGAAAGGAAACTAAATTAGGTACCACCATGTGGAGTATTCTTATGTGAAAACAGTTAAAAACTTTGTGTGACATGCTAGGGGGAGAAGTGTATACTTTGCCCGTTTTCTTAATTAAGGTATTACTACACTCAGTTATATACAAGTTGAATTCTGAATTCAGAAAGAAATAAGCTTGTTTTGGAAAGAATTGATAAGAAAACATTCGGACCGATGTAATAAAAAACTATTTTCAATGAAAATGACGTAGTTTTGGGCTCTTGTCTCTCAGCGTTATAATTTATACATTCAATATTATTGCTGAAATTAATAATATTACTTTCCTTTTTGTTGCGGTATAGAAACAGTTATACAACAGAAAAGCTGTTACTCATGAAACTTGTTTAAAGAATTTCTGACCTTAATCAAACAGACAATGAAATATTTTATTAAAACAATATATTTCCTTTTTAACGATTCGATTATGATTAGCGATTATGATTATGACGATGATGGTTAGTGATTCCGGCCGAGTTAACTACTAGGCTCATTACTCCCGTAAGTGTAGTCCATGTTTTGTTCTCGAGGGGTGGCGGTGTTCTTCCCCTCTGGGTGGCGAGATCCGGCACCGAACTACTATCGGCTTGGGAGGTTTTTCCTAACCAGATATCTTCTCCCAGCAGGGCACCGCCCCTATCAGGACAAGCTCTAAGCTCCCGACCGCTACCCGGCATGTGTGGTAGTGTAGTGTAAGTTAGTGTTAGTATGTGTAAGGTAAAAGGATAGGTTCGAGAGTTTGCGCGCAGTCCGAGGCCCGTTTGTTAGATTACTGCTCCGGCATTCGCCTGGTGTTGATTGAAAAAAACCGGTAAAGTGCCGATCAGAGCAGCCGGTCGCTAGAATTCTCCGCCAGACAGAAACTGAATGTGACATAGCTGACAAGCTAGTGTCGAAAAACCTTCCCCCGTGGGGACTCGGATCTCCCGATCAAAGGAACTGTAGTGACATCAGTTGATCCCCTGAGCCATCTCTCCCGGTTTGACGTTTCGACTCTCGTTAGGATCTTTTTAAAAAATCTAAAAAATAATAAAAATTGTTACATTCCAATAATGGAAATTATCTTAATGAGATTGTAAAACAATATGTAATAAAGCAATGCATTAGAAGGTAGATAGATAGATAGATTTATTAAAGTTCGCTTTGAGCTAATGCTCGGTGGCAAACATTATTACAACTAGATATACGACAATTACAAAACTATTACGAATATTTACAAATATAATTACAATTAGAATTAGAGATTAATATCCTAGTTATAATTAATCTTGAGTTATCTATATGTTGACTTATAGCTTTTCTAACACTTCAGTCCACTTCACTTCACTTCATTTCACTGCGCTGCACTACACTACACTCCCCTCCCCTTCCGTGCCCCCACCACACTACACTTCACTTCACTGTATAAAAGACATGACCATATTATTAATAATACTAACGATTATAATAATGAAACTAATAATAATAATAATAATAATAATAATAATAAAGATATTGAACCATAATAATATATCCAAATAGTGACATACCTATTGGCTAGATTTGTTGAAAGTACATAATAAACAATCAGTTTTCAACAAAAATTTGTCAATGTTATATAAAACACAGATCGAGTATGTATAATCGCGAACATTATCAGGTCAACTAGTATGACACAAGTCGTTTTTAATTAGTTACAGGTTCATTAGAGTTTACATATGTCAATATGATACAAATAATATTTTTAAAATAATCACAGGTACATGAGTGTTTACATATGTATAAACATTTGAAAGTATCAAAAAGTATGCATGGCTATGGGAAGTGGCCAACATATTGAGATCAAAACATAACGACATTTTTGAGTAGTTATGAAACTGAAGAAATTAAAGTGACAGATGTTCGCCTATTGGCAATAGTGGAAAGTAGGTGTAATAATAATAATAATAATAATAATAATAATAATAATAATAATAATAATAATAATAATAATATAATATAGAATATTTGTCACATAAATACAGCATAAGCCATGTATGACAATCAGGACATTATATGATCATACAATGTACATTGCAAATATTTCAAATATTAAATATAATACAGGTATAAAAATTGAATTAGAAAAAGTTGTGTACAGAATGATACAACTGAATTCTAAAGTGCTCTTATCCTAAAATTTACACGGGAAAATTACGAAGTGACACGTTGTTCTGGATCCGATTCCGAAACCTCTGGATCCAAAAGTCAAGAAGGTGTCTGGGTCATATGTTGAAATTGCACAACTGTAATAGAAGAAATGTAGTAGAGAGGCAGTAAAATTTAAGGATTTAAAACAAAAGCAATTATGACGGTGTAAAGGAAGAAAGCAAGGAGATTGTGATTGTAAAGTAAGGTGCTATATGTCATTGGGTTGCTCTGTATCTATTTGGAGGTTAAGTGTATGAGCAGTACTTTAAATAAAAAGCATTTCAGAAAGACATCTTTAATGGTAATTTTTTTCTATATCAAGAATTTTTATGTCATTCCAAAGTGTGTTGTAATACTTTATTTTGCGTTGTGCAATGGCATTATATTTGGATGCAATCATTTTAATATTGTTAAATGCTCTTTGATGCGAGTTTGTATGGATTTCTTGGTTGTACCTATGTATTTGGCAGGACAGTCTAAGCATAACATTTGATAAACAGTATTGTGTAGCTTGTTAAGATTTGGATATTTTCCTTTCTTAATGAATCGACTGAAATTTCCAGTAATCTTAAAATTGGTGATGATGATTTAAAGAGTGATTTTCTTATGGAGTTGGAGAGTGAGGGTAAATATGGAAGAATGATTCTAATAGATTCATAAGATGTGGCAGGGAAGGCAGTATTTTCATTTCTAGTGCATGCAGTGTTGATATAATGAAGACGAATATGGAGAAATTTGTTAATAAAATGGGGATAATCACCGGCCAAAGGAATTGAAAAAATGTGTTTGAGTTACTAGAGTGAAATGTAGGGTTGGAAAATTCAATGCCTTTCGAAATTAAATTATAAATAATGGCATGTTTATGGTGTGTAGTATGTTGTGAATGAATGTTAAGTAGTCTCCCAGAATAGGTGTTTTTATGTACCACCAACTAGTGTTTAATTGACCCCTGTGATTACTGATGATGCCATCCAGGTAGTTGGTAGAACCTTCTTGTTGTGTTTCATGTGTAGAACGTATTTTAGGATCGTATGAATTGAATATTTCCAGTATATTTTTGACTTGCTTAGATGAGATGATACGAAGTATGTCATCAATATACCTACAATAATAAAATGGCTTAAAATCCAGATTGCTCAAGTAGCAATTTTCCAACTCTCTCATAACTAAGTTTGCAAATAGAGGAGACAAAGTAGATCCCGTGGGTGATCCTTCAACTTGTTGGTAAATATTTTGATTGAAAGTAGAGGAGTTGGAATTGAATATGAAGTAAAGAGCAATCAATTTCTTCCTGTAGAGCAATGTGCTTCTATTAGATACCATTTATTATAAATACTATAGATCACTAATTAGTTAGGGATACTGGTAAACAGGGGTTGGACATCAAGAGAGATCATTAAATGTTTTGGTGGAACATGAATATCTTGGCTCTTTGTAATAAGATCATTAGAATTCTTAATAGTCATTTTCAGCATGTAAACTTTGTGTAAGTGTATTGAAGGGAAATTTGGATAAATTATAAAGGAGGTTGCATATTCCTGAAATAATGATTCTAAAAGCATCCTTTGTGTATTGTGGGAAGAGCATACCTTTGGACAGGTTGGATGAAGTTCTGAAAAGATGTTCTTTTTTGGTATTCATAATTAGAAATGTAATGTTTAATTTTCCACCTACAGACTGTCTTTCTAATCATTGATTATTTTATTAATAGGGTTAATTTGGGAAATTTTATGTGTTTGATTGTCACTCAAAATCTCACTTTGCCAATCTAATTATGTTTATCCATTGCCACGGTAATGTTACCCTTGTCAGCTTTAGTAAAGAGAAAATCAGGATTTATTTAATAAATATGAATGTGAACTTAATATTTAGTTAGGTGATATAATTAAGATATTTAACATATTTGGTTGGTGTTGTCCTTTGTTGGCCTTTCGAATGATATTTAAAAAAATTAAATTGTTTTCTTTTCAAAAGAAGAAACTAAATAAATATTAGTTTCAAATTATTTGAATAATTCTATTTGATCTTTTTTGTCTAAGTAGGTTTTTTTAAATAAATGAAAATACACAATATTAACTGCTTCTGATGGGATATTAGTATTACTTAAATTTATAAACCATTTATCCTTAAATTCAAGTTTATTTTTACATAATTTTTGGTTAGGTTTATCATAATTGTTTTCAAATTTTGACAGTTTTGTATGAAATGTTGACAAAATATAATTTTTCAATTCACATCTCTGTAAATAATAACATTCACGTAAATTTTACAGGGTAAAACTCGTTCAATATCAAAATCGAAATTATTCAACCATTTTTCGAGATAAATAGGTTTTTGTCGATACTCTTTGAATTATAAATTCCACAATATTAGTTTTTAGTCTGTTTAGATTGTTAAGTTGGACATTGATCATCATGCAATTAAAATGAAATTGTTTGAGGTTAATATTGAATGTCATGTGCTTGGGCAGTAGATCACATTAGATTACATTACATTACTGTATATAGTCAGTATCTTGTTATGGAGTTTCATGATCAATGCTCTGGAGAGATTCACCGGGAGCGGTAGCTCGGTGCATCAACTGATGTTACTGAAGCGCCTCTGACCAGGAGGTCCTAGGTTCGAGTTCTGACGGCGGCAGGATTTTCGACACTAGCATTTCAGCTAGGTCCAATTCAGTCGCTGTCTGGAGGAGAATTCTAGCGGCCGGCTGCTCTGATCGGTTTTCCGTGGTTTCTCCGATCAACACCAGGTGAATGCCGGAGCAGTACCCTAACAAACGGGCCACGGACCGCGCGCGATCTGTCTTTCCTTTTCCTTGTCCTATCCCTTACACACACACTTACACTAACATGCACTACACTACCACATACTCCAGGAGACCTGTCGGGAGCTTAGAGCTTGTCCCGGCTGGGGCGGTACTCCGCTGGTAAGGGAGTCCTGGTTAGGGGGAAACCCCACTAGCCGACGGTAGGTCGGCACCGGATCTCGCCATCCAGCGGGGACCGCCGCAATCTCTCGAAAGAAAGAAAACATGTACTACAATAACGGGACTAATGACCAAAGCAGTTGACGCGCCCGGAAAAACCAACAAATCAATCAATCAATCCGGAGAGATTCCTTCATCTTTGTAGGTGTAATGTTTGTTCTTCATATTGACACTTGATATGTAGTAAACCTCTATTAGTACCCATATTGGATATGCGAAATGAATTTTAAGGAATATATTTACGTCTCTTTTCTTGTTTCTTTAATTGTAATGAAATTGTAATTAAAATACTTTATTTGAAGAATTTGTTTCTTTTTTGACGTTTCGACTCTAGGGAATAACAGCGTTTTAGATGGTTAAAAAACTCCCAACTAGGGTCTCAACTAACTCACTGTTAAATATGGGAGTCTATAATGGCGGGCGCACAAGACTTAAACAATCAGAAAATTCTAAATTCTAAAATCTAAACCGGCCTAATATTTATTTGTTACTTTACCGATCATTTTGAGAATTTCATAGGAAGAATATTGGGAAACCTACTCAGCGTATCTATTTTTTTGTCGAAACGTCTGATGTTGAATCTTGTGTCTGATGAGCTATAATGAAATCAGCAATTCTCGAAAAATATTGGTTGAAGTGGCTTGCCTAGGCCTGTGCAACGCCTGCTCCGGCGGGCATTAGGCACTCTAGTGTCGTCCGTCTGCCCGCGAGAGCAGTGAAAGTGCAAGTGGTGGGGTGCAAGCAGCTTTGGGAAAGGGGAAGAAGTCTGGCGTTGCACAACGGGATCGGAGCTTTTAACGAGCTTAGAGCTTGTCCCGGCGGAGGCGGTGTCCCGCTTGTGGGAGAGTACTGGTTAGGGGGAAACACCTCTAGTCGACGGTAAGTCGGCGCCGGATCTCGCCATCCAGTGGGGGAAGAAAACCGCCATCTCCCGAGAAACAACATGCACAACACTTACGGGACTAATGACCTATGCTGTTGATGCGCCCGGAATCATTAATAACCAATCAACGTAGTACTCATAGGTGTATTGTTGAGAATTTGCTTGTGGCTGTGCATTGTATATAAACATTTACGTTCATTATATTCGAATCGTATCAAATACATGCGATATCTAAAACGTCTTCACACGTAAAAGATTGCCACTGTACATCTGTGCGCAAATTTTTAGAAATCAAAAAAAAAATATAAAACAGTATAACAAGCAAATGCATATGTACTTTATTCGCCTTATTTGCCTTCTGTTATAGGCGTATGTGACAGATAATCAGGAGGGATGTTTGCAAAGGAGAATAGAACGGATTCTTCACGCATGTGTTAGCCACCGCCGTCTTTTCACCATCAAAATTCCCCATCGTTTTCTCTGATGAGGAAATGATTTCTACGACGGAAACGACGCCCACCTCAAATTATAAGCCGAAAAATTCATTGTCAAACCATCCAAAATAAGAGAGCAAACTTTATTACGGCGCAGGATACAAAAGTGCGGCGAGGAGTGGAGACGGCGAAGCGGAAGTCGGAAGTGCCTGGAAAAACGGCGGCGGCGCCGGCGTTCCGCAGTCATTTCCAGGCGGAGGCGACGGCGCCGCCGCCGCGGGGAGGAGAGGGGAAAGGCGGGATGAGAATGGGCGGGGCGCGGAAGCGCTGGGTGGGGAGGGGTGTGAGAGGCGGAATGCCGAGGCCAGAGGTGGGATGGGGAAGGGGTGAGGGGGGTGAGCACGGCGGGGAGGGAGGGGAAGAAGAAAGTGGGCGTTTGTCGGAGTGGGGTGGGCGGGTGAAGCAGGAAGCGCAGCTGATCGAAATTTTGCTTAATAAATTGCCGAAATGAACTGTAAATCTCATTGAGCGCGCGGCGGGGCGGGGGCGGAGGCGTCGGCGGGGCGCCGCCGCGATCATTCGCTGGCTGCGTTCGCTAAACACTGAGGTGAGGCCTCAAATATATTTCGTGAATGTCGAAGCTGCCTGTGCTCCTGCCGTGGGTGTCTCTACTAATACGCGTGACAGCAGTGGCGGAGGAGGATGGGGATGAAGAAGAGGAGGAGGATGGGGAGGAGGACGGGGGTGGGAATGTGGACGAGGGCGGGGATGGGGATGGGGATGGGGATGGGGATGAGGATGAAAAGGAGGATAGGGATGAGGAGGATGGGGATGGGGTTGAGAAGCAGCACGGGGGTAGGTATGTGGAGGACGGGGATGGGGATGAGGATGAAAAGGAGGATAGGGATGAGGAGGATGGGGATGGGCTTGAGAAGCAGCACGGGGGTAGGTATGTGGAGGACGGGGATGGGGATGAGGATGAAAAGAAGGATGGTGATGAGGAGGAGGATGGTGGCGGTGGTAGTGGAAGCGGAAATGACTGTGATGTGTGGCGGGGTAGTGGATGGTAATGGCGGGGGGTAATGTGGGGATGGGAAACTGGTGAGGGAGAGGAATGGGAGTGCCGTGGATGATGCGGGGATGATGTGGCGACAAAGCTGAGGCGCGGATGATCGGCCGGGAGTTGGTACTGAACGTGTCAAGATTCTTTTAAACCTCCGTTTTTCGTACCAGTGTAACCCCATAACTTGTAGCAAGTTGTTAATAAGTGTGTAATCGATCATCCCTATGTATGACCCATTCTACACGGAGCTTTCCGCGACAGGAATCAAAAGTGACAAGGAATTAATCAGTCGGAAGGTACCTGATGTAATTGCTAGCGCATTCGTCACCTCTGAGGTCAGGGTTCGAACACTGGTCAATCCACGGGGAGTTATAGTCAATATCGCGAACTCTTGGTAGATCGTGTTGTGTTCTTTTCTTCAAATACTTAATTTAAATTAGAATTCTCGTTTTGTGTTTGTGACCATCAATTTTGAATGACAAATTATAATTTTTAACTTACGAAACGACAGTCAATTTGTATGTATGTATTAA
>BLKR01010608.1:0-50951 GCA_011170035.1 Teleogryllus occipitalis | reverse complement strand
AAGTTCAACTTATTTCATAATAATACATAACCGTTACGTCTCCTACGAGAAGATATGTGCTGTTGTAGGACCACTAGTTTCTAATTGTCAAAATATAATATTGACCTCCGAACTAATAATTCTTTGCAAAACATATCTCAGCAGAGAACTTTAAAGTTTACTATTTTTAAGATACTTCTTGGACATTCAAACTAACATATCGTGATGGTAACCGCAAGAGGTCGCATGTCAAATCTACCAAAGGTGTCAGGAGGAACGCAAAACATTCTCTACTTCTCCTTGTCTTGAAAGTCGCTTCCACAGATGTAAACTCATGATATTCGGTTTTTCATTAGCCCGTCGTCTTACAACCTATTGCAACAGTTGCAGTTTTCTGGACTGATCATAATGGTGTAATAAACAAAAAAGTGTTTTTTGTTTGCATGTGACCTATTGCGGTTACCACGACCAAATTCTACAATTACTTATTGTTTATACGGAACCTAACACCTTCACTGGTCATGTCTAAAAGGTAGTACGTACAAAGCAAATTCGGGAACACTATACTATTTGTAACGTTCAGTGAAACTAATAGTGTGAAGTGTAAGTTCCTATATAGTATGAATTTAAGTACAGCTACTTGAGATTTTGACGAAAATACAGATTTGGCGGACCCTTATACCGAAAACTCGCGGTTTTAGTCGTTTGTCCGTTTCCCCGTCTGAATTTGAAAGCATGTGCAGTTGTTTCACCACTAGTTTCTTACGACACTGAGTTAAGTTTCATAACCAGAAATTTTAATTACAGTTCACAGTAAAATATAATATGTTTGTATTGGTTCATATTTGTTACATCGTAAGTACGATCGTAGCTATCCCTTCATCGGAAGTCCCGCACGGAACCGCTACCCCTCATCGGGGCAATAGAATCATAGTTACTTCTTAGTACGGAATTACAATAAAATTTGATCGTATGTCACTCTAGGTTTGAATTGTTTACTGAGCCAAAACCCTGCGATACCTTTCTAGATTTTTTATTGGTTTATATGAGCGGAAAAGCTTATTATTGCAGGCCTTGTCTTTCAAGAATTACAGACGTTTTTGCTCACTGATAGAATTTCACGCGTTTTAGGGAAGAATATCAGATCAAATCTTTATCTGAGCGTATAAATAAATATACAGGCAAGTTGATATTATATTAAAACAAAAATAATTCCTATTGCTATAATTATTGTAAGATAAAATTAAGGGGACAAATATTGTCTTCTGCGTCTGGGCCTGAACCGACAAGAATTCGCTTCTGCTCATGAGTGCTAGGTTGTCAAAATCGACATTCGATTCAGCAAAACACATTATTCAAAATACGATATGGACTGTTTCCCTTCAACTTACAACTATAAACTCTGATGTGACTCATAAGTGAAAGCAATACGTCTGGTGAACAAAATTGTATGTAGCGACATTTAAGCTGAGTTGATTAGAAATGTTTTATTATTAAAGCAATATAAGATTACAGAAAATGTATCCTAAAGCATATGTTACCAATACATATGAAGCTTTACACTTACCAGGAACATATATTTTCACGCGAATTAAATATTGTTTATAAAAATACTTTATTATTAAAAAAGGTCGAAACAACAATGGTTATACTTCGATTTTTCAAAAAAACTCATATGAGTGTAAATGCAATAAAAATGTTCCTAAAAGTTGAAATTTTTCAAATTTAGCTATTTTAACAAGCAAAAATACATGTGTACAGCCTCACAAGGTTGAAATATTTAGCAATAAATGTATATATAATTTTGTAGAAAAATGTGTAGAGAAGAATAGACTTGAAGGACCCGAACCGAAGTAAAATGAGGGACATCAGAATGCCCGAATATGCCGACAAAAATAGCAAAAGATTAGAAAAAATTCTGCATTTTGGAACGCTGTTTTAGAAACGTGATTTTATGTATCTTAAGTAAGTGGTTGGACTATTACAGAAATTATTTCCTAAGAGGAAGAATTTGACACACATAAATCCAATTTACAAAAAGCGCAAGTACAAAAACATTTGAAGTATATAAGTGAGATATTTTCTTTATTAGGTCTTTGAACACAAAAAGTTTTATTGTATCTTAGGTAATTGTCTTTACAGAAAGGTATTTAAAAAATCCATATATTAGACTGGATGCACCTGAAAGTCTATAAACGCATTAAACGCGAATCATGTATTTTTAATCTTTTGTCTCCAGTTGCGATAACAACGACAAACGTATTTGTGACTGCATCGGTTTTGAGGCGTGTGACTATTCCACGTGGTGCAATTGTGTACGAAGTTCTTCCGAATACGCTACCGCATCGTACCGGAAGGTTCTGCGGGAGGCGTGGGCAGCGAGTGCGCGCTGGGTGCGCGCTGGGTGCGCCGCCACCGCCGCCCGACCGCACTCTGCGGAGCACCCAAGCGCCGCTGGCCGCCGCCAAGAGCAGTCACCCGGCGATTGCCTCCCTCAGAGTCATCGAATTTGTTTTGGACCTGGAGATTGTGGTTGTAATGGCGAGGAAGCGAATGTCTTTTCTGAACGAACAACGAATTTATTTATAAAAGCATAATAAAGGCATTTATTCTGGCTAAAATAGGGGTGCAAAATGACATACATGCAACAAAAAGATCACAATTTATAAGAAATCATAGTATATAAAATTATTTTTTTATTCTTTATTTCTAGCTCTGTAATTATTAATCCTTTATTTCTAGCTCTAAAGTTTACATGAGTGAGCTAATAAAGTCTGTCGGTATCAATGAAAGAAATACAAAGGAATGACTCTCTTGACAGGAATCATCTCAATTCATCGTAGCGATTTTTAACGTTTCCTGGTCTGGAGTTCAAGTTCAATTCTTCTGGCCTGATATTGTACCTTCGTTTGAAGAGAGTGACAATTGCGACAGCGCCTTCGTGCTGCCCAGGCTTGGTGACATGTCTCCAGCTTGATAGAGAGTGTATTCAGGATAAAAGAAAGGAAAATAATGCGAGAAAAGGAAGAAGATAAAAATAAGTTAAAATAGTAAAAATAGGCATCAGAAGCTATAATAATCAGGAAAGAAAACATGAAGATCGCCTAAAACAACTCCACAAATGCAGTAAATGTTTCATTTTATTAAAAGTCTTAAAGCCGTATCAATAATAAAAAGACATTTTGGAAAACTCCCGGGCTCTACTAATGAGCGCATTGAGTTGGTTACTTAAATTGATAAGCGAACCGACCGACGCTAATTAGAAGATATTCATATTGACATCTTTTTTTATTTATTTGCTTGTGGTTCGGCCGTGTGGCCTTTTACAGGCTTGAATACAATAGTATTTTCACTAATACGAGGGTTGGGGCAGAAGGCATGGCAACAATTTTTTTATGAAAGAAATATTATTGGATCACATAATTTTATTTGTCGCCTAAAAGAAATGCAGTATTAGTGTGTGTTCACAAAAACAAAAGGTTCTTTGAGTGCCTCTTGTAGTACAGATAGCAATGTGGAATCAGTTGTCTCACTACCGCTGTGCGAGATGAATGTAACCCTTTCGAGCAACGCCCCAACATCAAGAGAATCGTTCTCCATGGAGGAAATGCCCTAGAATATCGCAGGAAATTGTTGGAAGCTGTTGAGAATAATGCCCTTCCTCACTGGACAGACGCGAGATAGCCAGGTGAGTACAGGACGACATGCGAGTGTGCGTTTCTCGATACCACTTGCGCTCTTTGACTTCAATAGTGCCCATCGTCCGCCTCCCTCCAGCAGGGGCGCGGTTACGGCACGTGTCACATCGGCCGGCACAATCGCAGGTCGTCCGGTGCTTTGATTGATTGATTGATTTTTGCGTGTTCCCGGGCGCGTCAACTACTTCGGTCATTAGTCCCGTTAATGTAGTGCATGTTATTTTTTCTCGGGAGATGGCAGTGATCTTCCCCCGCTGGATGGCGAGATCCGGCGCCGACCTACCGTCGGCTAGTGGGGTTTCCCCCTAACCAGGACTCTCCCACCAACAGGGCACAGCCCCAGTCGGGACAAGCTCTAAGCTCCCGACCGGTCTCCCGGAATATGTGGTAGTGTAGTGCATGTTAATGTGTGTGTGTAAGGGGAGAGGATAGGACAAGGAAGAGGAAGGACAGATCGCGCGCGGTCCGTGGCCCGTTTGGTAGGGTACTGCTCCGGCATTCGCCTGGTGTTGATCGGAAAAATCACGGAAAACTACCGATCAGAGCAGCCGGCCGCTAGAATTCTCCTCCAGACAGCAGCTGAATTCGACCTAGCTGAAAAGCTAGTGTCGAAAATCCTGCCGCCGCGGCGGCACGCCGTCAGGACTCGGACGGCGCGCAGTCAGGACTCGAACCTAGGACCTCCCGGTTAGAGGCGCTGCAGTGACATCAGTTGATGCACTGAGCTACCGCTACCGGTTCGTCCTGTGCGTTGCTGGTCACAGCCTGCTATGTGGCCTCGCTCAGACTCTCCTGGCCATCTCGCGACTGTCCGGTATGGAAGGGTATTATTTACAAAAAATTCCACCAATTCCCTGTTTCATAGTAGGGCAGGCATGTCCAGGTCGCGAGCAAGGTAACAAACTTATCAGAGCTCGCGGGCACTGCATCCAAAGAAGTGGCGCGCGATTTAAAAGTAAGGGTTGTACAAATTCCTCCGAAATACCGGTATTTCTTTGGATACCTGACCCATGACAGTCTTTGGGAGAAGTTACTTGACATTGTTACAAATTTACCTATATTCATTCTCACTTTATCTTTAAGGCAAAGAAATGATCCATTAAAATGAAATAATACATCAGTTCGATTTCAAATTCTCAATTGAGAGTAAAATTTAAAAAAATTCAATCAATCAAAAAAATCTTGATTTTATAATCTTATTTACCCAAGAGGGATAAAAAACATGAACTTTTTACGTTCATATCAGAACGTTTAACGGACAAAGAGTACCCAGGAATACAACGGTAAAAAGTTTCCCAAAACCAAATGACGTATGGGTGGTTACATTATAATTCTAATATAAAAGTAATATTTTTGAAAGGTTTCTTAGCCCCCGTCCCACTACCCACACCCCTCTACAGACAAAAACGTGTTTTCTTAATTTTCATTTTTTTCGGTAACTTAACACTATTTCAACTGGCTGAAAAATGCGATAAATAAGAAAACAATGTATACTATCAGTAAAAGAGTTTTGATATTTTGATAATATATTTGATATATTATGATACTTCTCAGACCCAAATTCAAACACAAAAAATAGTTTTGAAAAAAAGAACAAAAATAATTTTTGTCTTAGAACCATTGAACAGCTCGAAAATATCTCAAACGTTTCTCTTAAAACACAAATCGTTGTGAATTTTTTTAGATTCTTTCGACAGCTGAGCTGCAGTTAAAAAAACATTTTCCCGCCTTTAAATCACCTTGATTTTAAATCTACTTTCAAAATGACTTCAACCTGCGACCTTCCTTCAGAAGGGAGATCACAGAATGGCGGCTGAAACATTGTTAACTGTGCCTAGGACGCGGCATCTCCCGAACAGATAAACAGTTACTGACTTCGGCAGCGGAAGCTCTCACATCTGTAGATGTTTCAGAGAAAAAGTTGTCTTTTCCCTCACCCAAGTATTTATTCTTTTATACGTATAAATAAGTATATAGAATCCGGACTCTGCGAAAACTCTGCCATCTGTAAATAATAATTGTATGAAAACTGAAAATTGATTTAATGTAGCATTCAACCGCGAACACACATCCCCGAATTGTGACTTACAGCATCAGAGGCCGAGAAAACCCATTCCAATATTGCTGAACGTTGAGAAAAAATCTCAGAAAATAAAATAGTTCCTTTAATTTTATCTTGAAAGATCATTTCGATATTTTCCTTCAATTTAATTTTATATTGATTTCGTCTTTTCTTTTTGGACTACCCATGCTATGGAGAGGGGGCACTCAAAAAAGTAAATATTCAATACAGCAAAAAAAGCATAAAATATTTTGCAGAATACTACCTAAGAATATAATCCAGATCCAACCTTTCTCTCTTTATTTCCCCACTGTCGCACATCTATCCATCACCTGCATCCGAACTGTCCCTCATCGTTTCCCCATGAAATGGTGACGTGTTTTGGAGGACTGGTAGATGACAAATTTTGTCATTTACCCGTCCTCCAAAACACGTCATCTTCTGCATTTACTTGTGCTAAAAACGTCATGTCCTTATGAGACACGAAAACCTGGTGTAAAAGGCCTAGGAGACCTAGGCGTTTCCGAGTTATTCCCCATTATAATGTGTGTTGCAATAATCGTTTTTGTATGTCATAATCTGCACACTTTTTTCTTCTGAAACCTTTTTCATGTAGGAAGGGATGTAATTCTCTATCCACCAGCATCACACCTACAACCTTTGGTGTTAATAGTTTCTTATAAACTGCCAAAAATATCGTCTTTCCTCAACTTATGATATATTTATGCAAAGGATTAAAAAGATTTAAAAAATGATAATTTGTAACAAAATTCCAAAATCAAAATATTACTGGGCGCTACAACAATGTATATAAATGTCTAATAAACACTAAAATAAATGCCCAGAACTACTGAAGTCATTTTCAAAGTAGATTTAAAATCAAGGTGGTTTAAAGGCGGGAAAATGGTTTTTATTTTTTTAACTCCAGCTCAACCGTCGAAAAAATCTGAAAAAATTCACAATTTGTGTTTTCAGAGGAATGTTTAAGAGTTTTTCGAGCCTGTTTCATGAATCTAAAACACAATAAAAATATTTTTTGTTATTTTTTTCAAACCTATGTTTTGTGTTTGAATTTGAGTCTGAGAAAATATCAATAACTGTATTGTTGACAGCATAATTTTTTTCTTATTTATCATATTTTTCAGTCAGATGAAATAGTCTTAATTTTGTCGAAAAAATTAAAATTAAAAAAAACACATTTGGCTGTAAAGGGGTGTGGGTGGCGAGACAAGGGCTATGAAACCTTTCAAAAATTATGTTAGAATTGTAAAGTATTTGTCATTTGGTTTAGGGGAACTATTTACCATCTCATCCGGAGGTACCCTTTTATTGACTGTTAAAAGCGGTCCGTTCGTAAATAAGAATTGTTAACTTACAAAAACTTGTTAATTTATTTCACATTATTGCAAAATACAATAAATAACTGCATTATTTAATAACACAGCACAAAACGAAAACAAAGAAAGAATTTTGGCATTTTGGCCGGCGGCGCTAGCCGAATGCGTTTACTACGCTCCGTGAAATCACGAAGGTTAAGCGCATTCGAGACTCGCGGGTTCGTGGTTGGGTGACCGGCCAGGAACCCCGGGATCTAACGCCGTCGAGCCCCTGGCCGAAGGGATAAAAGGCACTGACTGACTGCGACGTGACGAGACTTGACTAATATTAAAAGTAAAAAGCACGTTAATGGAGGATTACTCCGAGAAGTGCAAAGCGCTCAACGCCCCTTAAGGGGCTTGGAGACGCGTTGCGTCAAGGTGTAGACGCAACAAATTTAAAAAAAAAAAAAAAAAAGTCGCCATTCAAAACATCTTCCTGTCACTTAGCAAAGACGTTTATATAAGTCAGAATTTAGTAAGAAAATAAACATCAAATAGTAAAAAATAATGAAGAATATAATCATAATACAATTCTCGGTTACTTGATAGAAAAAATCTGGCAAACTTATTTCCATATTAAGCCACTATTCACTGCCTCGAGCAGCTTCAGCTTGCACATGTACACCCCTTTCTGGATTTTAAGGGGAAATGAATGCAGAGTCAGGGGAAGTTGCCCGTGCCCGTAGGAGCGCCGGGCTCTCAAGGCGGGCAAGTAGCTCGTGCGGGCGCGGTTTGAGGTGCCTTTTCTAGGTAATTTCTTCAACGAAGAGCGACATTCATCTCGCACGTTGGTAGTCAAACAACTGATTTCATATTGCCCTCTATGACAATAAAGACACTCAAAGAATCATCTGTTGCTGTGAACATAAACTAGTACTGCATTTCTTTCACTCAACAAATAAAATTTCGTGATCCGATATTTCATTTAGAAAAAATAGTTCCCATGGCTTCTGCCCCAACCTTCGTAGATACGGACATCATTGGCATTTTGAGCTTTTCATAGCTGCTGTTTGTCATTCTTTAATTTTGAATAGTTTTGACTTTATATTTATTTAATATTTGTATGCTTTAATATTATAATTATGGGTTGACCTACCTTAGTCAATTACTTGGGAAATTTATCTTTTGAAAATTTGGAGTTCATTCGACATGAGTGAACAGTATCTCGCCTTAGATGAAATTTGCTTGTTAAATGAGGGGTATTAAGGGTAGAAAAAGCTTTAAAAAATTCGCAGATTTGATGTTTGAATAAGTCAACACGTAGATCACCATAGATTTGAGAAATGGGTATCGGCCAGGGTGTTTGAATGATTTTTCTGAGACATTTGTTTTCTACTATCTGTAGTTTTACTATTGATGAGGGTGCTGCGTTTTCGCAAACTGGACACGCATATGTTCAGGAGGGTAAAATTATCAATTTAAATATCACAAGCTGACACTCAATTTCTAATGAGGATTTTCTGTTTATTAGTGGGTAGAGTTTGGACATTTTCGCATAGGTTTTATTTACTTTTGCGAGAGTGTGAAGTTTCCATGCTACGCTAATTGCGCCGGCGCGCTGGTAGATCGCTAGCGCTTCTGGAGCGCGGTATGCCGTGGCCTGATCAAGGATAGAGTATTTTAACAGTTGCATTTTAGTAGGGGTAAGGGGGGTCAACGACGGATTTGTATGATAGTTTCTTCTGCATATTTCTTTAAGAAGGAGATATTGTTTCAACGTTTAGAACTTTTCAGATACAGAAAATTGTCGTTTAATTACATATAGTATAATTTGATGAATTTGACCACAAGACGATTGACAGAGAACTTTATACAAAATACCAATATATATATATATATATATATATATATATATATATATATATATATATATTGACTTTATAAACTGACTTTATGCGCAATTGCTTCGTGGGCACTCCAGCGCTTTCTACTAACCAGGCCCGTGCTAGAATCTTATTTTAATATCTACCGGTATACGGTGCAACATAGTAAAAGTGTTCAAAACAAGGACGTGGTCTACTGTTTCCGCGGAAAGGACCACAAGTACAGAAAACGTTCAAAATATATGTATCTCCTTGCTATAGCTCAAAATCTGAAAACATTTCAACACAAAATTGTAGAAAGTAATTGGAGGTCTAATATATTTCTTAATGTATACCCATTAGTTCTTAAATATATACAGTTTCCTTCAATTCTCCGTGTACCCAAATAGAATTGGCATGTGAATGTTAAGTCTGAATTAGTAAGAATCCGTTTCAATGAACATGAAGGTAATCTTAATTTTTAACTTGCGGTTACTGCCAATGATAGAAAAATCTAAAATTTCTTCGTTTTTTACTGTAACATCGATAATTACAATTCACGGAGATATTGGCATAGAAATGCCTCTTCCGCCTAATCCAAGTAAGGCTTTGATTTTAAAGGCACGTTTAATTAGCAGATAATTTCTCGAGGACGAGTAATCGATTTACGCCTTAAGAATTTTGTTGTGGAGACTATTGAGCCCAATTGGGTGGGTGAGAATTAGAGAATTGGAAATATGAGGGGGGTTAAATAAGAGTCTTCACCTAAGTGAGCACGAAAATTTTAGGTCTCGAAACGCGCTCCAAATTAATTATTAATACCTATCTATTTGTAATGGAACTTAACAATTATTTCTGAGTTACCGGAACGCCGTTCCGTCACGTTCCGCCAGAAATCAAGCCCTAGATAAATAGATTAATTGATACGTAGGTAGGTGAATACAAACTTTATTCTTTAATTGGATTTACGTGGCCCATTGTCGGAATACAGAACAAAACTATGAAATTTACAAATAAAAATTGAACGAAAATTACAATAAAATACGAAGTCAACATAGCACATTTAAAGTACATTCATATATTACTACGTACACACAGCATATACATGTATTCACATTATAGAGATGTATTTTCACATGCCTGCACATATTCCTTCATATGAATTCACAAACTACTGAGGATAATAACATTTTAAATTTATTTTTTAAATTTATTTAACTTCCCAAAGAGCAAAAACACTTGGGTGCTAAGGGAGAAGAGTAAACTTTTATAATTAAACCAAACATCACAATACAACATTATAGATACAATTTGAGTTTTTTAATACTGTCATTAAAATTCAGTTTGAGATTTACTGTTTCGGATTTTTATAGAGTCAAAGAAATTTAAGATCGTTTCAAAACACACATTTTAAGATTTAGTTTTTACTGTCTTTCGTTACAACGTTCAGTAAGACGTTTTGGAGATTCTGTTCCACATCTTCTGGAACATATCGATTTTATAACAGCATTGTCACCATTATCTCTTTGGTTTGTTTCGTGGATGAATCACCAATACTGTAATTCAATAAAAACAATTCAATTTAGTTAAAATTAAAAAATTACATTTTATTCCTTACAATTATATTTCTTAAGTTCAGCTCTTAGAATAAGAGAGTACGAGAGAAGAGGCTTACCTATTGCTGAGATTTCAACAATACATTCAATATTAGGTTGTGTTACATCGACACAAACACGTCACGTCATTCTAGAGACATAGTAGACTGAGAACATGGCCGTTTAATGGAATAGGTGAGGAGGATAGAGGAAGGAAGGTAATCATGGTAGGGGTAGAGGGGAATGTTAGGTAGTTTATGTAAGATTACACTAATATTAAAGTTAGATTAATTTTAATTCTGATTCTTTAATTTTGGATAAAAACCTGTCAAAGATTTGTAAACTGATTGGATTCTAACGTAGTGTTCATTATTTACGTATTTTGATGTTGAGATTTTCTGTTAAGATTCTTTCTCGAAATTTATTTTTGGATTTCTATATAACAGGATTATAAAAACAATTATTGTGTAGATGTCCCTAATAATCTTTTGTAGCGAGATTTTGTATGCGATATAAAATAAAATAAATAAAAAAAGGTTTATCAAAATCTCTTCCATGATTTTGACTTAGTCTGTGTTTTGAGAGAGAATTTTGTCGATTTTCTACATCTTTGATGTTTCTCTTACGTTCATTAATTCGATCTCGTAGATTTCTGTGCCTCAATATGGAGAACAGAATCTCCGAAATGTTGTACTAAACTTCTAATGAATGACATTAAAGAAAATAAATGTTAAAATGTGTTTTAAAAAATTATCTTAAACATTTTGACTGTCTACAAAAATACGGAAGAGTAAATGTCAATCATTGTAGATAAACTTGATTATTCCTCCTTGATTATACACTTCGTAGATTCATTAGCCTAGAAAATGTTATAGCATATTAAAAATAGCTTAGTGAGTTAGGCAAATCAGGAAAGCCAAGAGAAAGGAGGAAAGGAAATAGAGAAGAAAAAAAATATATTGTACTTCACTTCACTTTCTCTGAATTTCATGTTCAACAATTTCTCTCTGTAGATTACTCCACGTTTTACGTAACTTTCCCTTCCCATCACTTTCACTTCACTTTCCCCCCATTGACTTCCTATAATTACCAACAACTTTCCTAAAACTCTGCATCGAGTAAGAAAATGTCGAAATAACTATCATAGGCTAGTTATTCCAATCTAATATTGGCCGATTTACAAAGGAGTATTGGTCTTCGTCAGTTTTTTGCATTCTTGTTTTGATTTTATGGCTGTGCATAAATAGCCTGGCTTATCTAAAATTCCTCGGATTTCCTGTTCTGTAGAGAAACATAAGTATGATTAATATATTGCACAAGGTCTTCTGTGCCCTAATAATTACCAAAGCGCAGGTATGTTTCTCAGAAATGCATTTTTTTAAGCTCTGTAATGATCCCAAGAAGTAGCTCTCTGCATTGGATTACCGGTATGACAAGTGAACAATATGCGATTTGTTGTGCTTCCACATTGCATTTTTAAAGATTTATCATTACGAAATGCAAAACTTTCGAAGCTTTATCCACTCTGTAGTTCACTTTGTCTTGCACCCCAATTTGCAATCGAGTAGGTTATCAAGGAGTTAACAATACGACATGCGAGGAATTACGTCATTAACTAGCTGATTTGGCGTTGTATGAATTAACCTAAACCCACTAAATATAACGACTTTGCATTTATTTCCGCTTATAGTCATTTTCTTAGCGTTTGTCCAATAATAAATTTTTTGTAAGTCGTCCTTTTATGGAGTAATATGTTGCTGTTCTGCAGTTTCTCGGTACGTCGGGAAGGAGTCCAATTTTCAACACTATATTTCGTGGTAAATCATTTACGATGATAAGAAACAGAGGGCCTATGACACGGAGAGATCACATGGGAAATGCTACATGTTTCCGATAGTTGCTGGCCAACTCGGACGTCTTGTTTTCCGAAGAAACTCATACAAACTATAACCCTCCTATTAAGTTTAGCTTCGATGAATTTCATTATCCGTAAATCTTGCGGACACTGAACATCACATACAACTCTACATTAAACGCTTTATCGAAATCCACATCTATTGCATACATCCTTCCTGTACGCCGGCACTGGAATCCGAACTTCTTAACCGAAGTCACGGAAGTGCGAGTCATTGCGGTTTCCCGGTTGGGCGACGGTCTGGGAACACCGGATGGTTGCCTAGAAATCTCGTTGAAACTTACAAAATTTACCTTCCACCCTTGCACATCAACGTAGGGCAAATAATGAACTTTATCGAGGGCATGGACAGAAATGGCAGAGCAATCTATTACCTAAACGATAAGTTTCTACCTCTTAGTGAGGCAAAACTCAAAGAGCGTATTTTTCTTTGTCCCCAGATACGACAATTGATAAGAGCTATTGATTTCGATGTGGTCTTCAAGAGAAAAGAAAAATATCCCTGGGAATGTTTTAAAGATCTCACGAAGCAATTCTTAGGGAACAGGAAATCCCCAAAACTAAAAATTATGAGAAAAATTGTTAATGACCTACCGTGAGATAGATATAACTTGTCTTTAAAGCTTCATTTCTTGCACACCCACTTGATTGTTTTTTTTTTCAGACAATTTGGAAATTGTTAGGGACGAACATGGAGAGCGATTCCAACAGGAAATTTTGGCCATTGGAAAACGTTGCCAGGAAAGATGGACCCAATCCATGTTATCAGATTACTATTGGTTAGCAAGTAAGGGGAACACCATCGGACAAACAGAAGAGATCCAAAAGATGCTTGCAGTAAGATAAGTATTCTGTAATGTGTACTTTAATGATACCATGATTCACCAAATAGTATAAATCATATAGGTACAATTTCTCGAAAACTATAGGCGGTAGGACAAATCTGAAGACGTATTAAGATTCAGCATTTCATTGTCTGTAAGAAGCACCTACTTTCATCCAGAAACCAGAAAAAGTTTAAATTTGTTGTCCAGTGATATTGGCATTTATTTTAAGAACTACAGCTTACATTAAACTTATACCGTTATCATTTATTCCATGAATAACGTTGCAATAGTATAAAATATTCAAAGATCTAATTAAAACAACATCTAATAAATAATTTCAGGGTTCGGCATGTCAACATCTTGCGTCTCTTCTTTACACCAACGTAGGTTATTTATTATTATTATTATTATTATTATTATTATTATTATTATTATTATTATTATTATTATTATTATGATTATTATTATTATTATTATTATCATCCTCATCATCTATTATTTCCTCTTTCACACATCACCTCGCCAATTAATATCGCTTGGATTTAAGTTGCCGCCGATAATCATCAGGCTACTGCGCTTTTTCCTATTTTCCACTAACCCGCAGATATTCTCAAGAATGGAATAATTGCCAGTTGGTGGCCTAAAGCATGCAATAATGTTAGTTGTTGGAGAATTGTTAATGCTTATGCTTACTCCCAATATCATTTCATGATCAATTCTTTTCCATTTCAAGTTCGCATTAATGGGTGATTTAATGCAATTAAAAGACATCCCCCCGCCTCTAGAGTGCCTGTCACGCCCAAATATTTTGTAGTCACTACGACAAATATTCCAATCTATTAACTTATCAGTTAGCAACGACTCAGTACGAACTGCTGTGTCAGCATCACATGACTCAATTAGGTCTGGAGGTTGAGTTTCATTATTAATAATACTTCGACATTTTACGTGCAACTGTTTAAGAGCTCCTTTATTCCGCCGATACCCCTTTTCGAAAAAAGTGTTCTTGAACTGGACGCTCTTTTTCACTCAGGAACGTGTCCACCTGCAAGGCTCTTATTCTACCATATTCGTATTCTCTGACGCTGTCTTCGCCGCCGCTGTTTCCATCAACATTTTCTTCGCTGCCTCCATCGTTGCTGCCACCGTTGCCTTCCCTGTGGTTGTCGACATAAAGCTACTTCTACTGAAGTATGCTAGATCACCGTGTCCACTGTTACTGGCGTGCAGGGCATCACCACCAGGCATCCATCTTGTCAATGGATTTTTTTTATTTAACGCCAAAAAGTAAAAAACTTACTGTGGGAAGAAGTGCAATCTGTTCGCGTTTTCTTGAGCTCTGGAATCCCTGTCCTAACTCATTAACACATTAGTTGAATTTTAAAAACAGTTAGCAATGACTGTTTTGGGAAAGTATTAAAAAATAATATTCGCTTCCGTGTGATAAAAAATATTTGCAAAGGCAAATTAGTATCATATTTTCGCTATTAACTCTTATCGTAACCTACGTAAAGGAACCGGCTTACACCCGCGAGAATATTAAAAACTATTATTTGAGTAACTATATTTCCTACTGAGCTCAAGAAAAAGTGCACAGATTATGAAACTACAATTAAGTTCAAATGCAAAATATGAGGCCATCTCAGTGTTCGCCCAAAGGGCCAGATCGTCTAGATAAAATCTTATTGATATGGGGAGTAATTGTTCCAGAAGCTTGTACAAAAAACTTGTTAAAGTCTTATTAACATTTTAGAATTATGTAGTACAAATGGTTACTCATACATTAAATAACATTTTAAAAATCAATAATATTTTTATTGCTCAGTATGGTCACTAATTGTACAGAACAAGTTATGCAGCAGAAAAGATTTTATTTGGCACTTCAACTTGCGCATCAATTTTAATTGTTTAATGTCACCCGCCAATATATGTAAAATAATATACTTCATCTATTGAATGTGAATTTTTGTTCTGAGCTCTGGTTAGACACTTGAAAGGGAGGGGGATTCTTACCGGGTCGCTGCAAAACTTAGTAACTCTAGTATAGAGTCCACTGAACACGGTGACACTATGGCGGTTTTAGTGCACACCCTCACAATTAAGTCCGAAATTATTAACCAACCCTTTTGGGTCAAGGAAGAGTACCTGTTCCTGCTTCACTGATTCCACATCGCGGTTGCCCCCTCCTGATTTTACAAGTCCATATATGCCGTCGGTAGAGCACAGTTCCCTAAGCACAATACGAACACACGGGAATCTCGGTTTCGCGGTGCTCGCGAAATCATAAATGTCGCGTACGAGATTGTCAAATGACCGACGCGTTTTGATGTTGTTCAATCCGCGTGAAGAATTGTAGGATTAACCGCATCGCACATTTCTCGTTGGTTTCTCAACTGTTCCACTCGTATACCCCAGGAAACAGTGCACTTCCATGGGTTTGCCCTTCCCCATAAAAGACACTAGAAACCTAAGTGACCGCCATTGACGCAGCGTCACATGGGTTTGCCCTTCCCCATAAAAGACACTAGAAACCTAAGTGACCGCCATCGACGCAGCGTCACCGACACCGACGCAGTGGCCGGCGACGTGGACACCGCAGTGGTCGCCGCTGTCTTCACTGCCGCCGCCGTCGTCGCCATCGTTGCCGTCGCCGTCACTACCACCGTCGACGTCGTCGCTGCAGTGGTCGCCGCCGTCATTGCCGTCACCTTCGTCGCTATCTTTGCCGTCACCGTCGCTGCCGCCGTCGTTATTGCTATTGCCGTCGTTGCAGTCGTCTTTTTTGCAGTTGCATCGCTGGCACCGAGGTCTGAACCAGTACTGTCGCCGCCTTTAGACATTGTAGCTTCCTCTGAGTGGCCTCGAATTTCTACTCTCGATTTATTACTCTAAAATCCTTGCGAAGCCGCGATTGCTCGCTTTGCATGTTTTTCAACTCCGCCCTTTACACATTTAGACTACTTTTTACAGTAGTTGCGGGTGTGATTGAAGTTTTCTCGGTTTTGCATTGCACTTTAGTTGTTTTTTCTGAGTTCAACTCTTACGGCACAATGGAGTAAGAATTCAATTTTGAAGAGCTTTGTTTGAAATCATTGTCTGCAGTTATTTCTACCGCGCACAACAGCATGGCGGAGCGATCTGATGTATGCAGTCTTGAAACTTGACAGGTGTTATGCCCCTTTCAACAAGGGCGGAATGAATTTCTGAGTCTGTGAATGAGGTGTGCATTTGTCTTATAATCGCGCTTTTGTTTCTAGATTTTGTGTCACTATAGGTTTCGTATTCCACTTCCTATTTGTTAAGGAAGGAAACTATTTTTCAGAAGTCACTGCTTGCATTTGTGTTGAATTTGACAACTTGTCCGCGGGAGGCAGTAGAGAAGTGGTTTTCACACTTTTTAAAATATTGTTAATCAACAATTAATGTCAGATGAGCTGACTTTTTGCCTGAAAATTGGGGGTGGTTTAGATTCCTTTCTTGGTTGTTGTCCTCCTTGGTCTAGAACAGGTTGGCCGTCAGGCATCGATGTTAGTGGACTGAATCTGTTTGCCGTTGGAACACTTACTGAGCAATAAGTCCAGTACTGTTATCGGAATGTACCTAAGTGACCGGAATGGAATTACTTGGTGATAACACTTGTTAATGAAGAATAGGTACCGGTTTTTGCTGCGGCAGATGATGGTGCTGTTGATCGTGAATATGAAAGTGTTTTTGATGCCGCTGCTGTTGATTATGCTGTTGTTGCTCTAGGTGACTTGTTCATGTTGAGGGTATCACTAATGCTGGGTGCCGTTGAGGGTCCGAAGAGCGGAGGCCACTGCCTCCGATAGCTGGATGAAGGAAGGTTACGCGGATAACCTTGCTTTGCGAAGTCGCCACAGCGCACTACCGTGGGGCAACGCAAATCTAAAGTTACCCGCTAGCCCTATTCTTCGAGTGATTTTCTTCTGTTAAATCACTGTGAATTGTAACACTAAACACTGATTACATAGAACGAGAACTATCAAAGTCCTAGACCGCTGTCAACACGGAACTGTGTCAGCTGATGAGCCTGCGGAGTGATTTACTCTGTGCGACGGTCGGCGACGTAATGAATTGGTATAATAGTACTCACAACTACGATGTTGAGAGGGCCGTGGCGGAATTACTAGATCATTGCACTGCTTGTACCTGGGTTCGATCCCCGACCAAACCATGAGGGTTTTGTGGCAAACAAAACGAGTGCTCGGGAGCTTTTCTTGGGAATACGAGTATCCCCTTTCTCCGTGTTTCATTCCCCAATTTCTCCTTCATTATTCACCTCATCATCGCTGTTGTTTACTCATTATATCACTCATGGCTCTGAATGATATGAATATTTAAAGGATTCCTAAACCCCAATGAATAAACAAATAAATAAAAGAGCAGAGAACTTATTTTCAGTTTGATATTGACGACAAATATAATTTTCCAACTTGTAGCCTAATAGAATCTGATCTGACAAGTCTAATAAATTAGTAGCAATAAGATCAAAAAGTTCAAAGAAAAAATTTAACATCCCCAAAAAGAAATAAAAATTTGAAGTTCTGTATTTTCCTTTTTAGCTGCGTCACATAACACTTCAATTCTACATCCGATACACAAAACAATACTTCGTTATTTGATGTGAATCTTAAAACATTATTGTATTTATTTCACGTTGGAATATTTAGACGAAGACGACTGTGTTAATGGTTCATTAGCCGAATGTTTCACAATGTCAAGTTTATAGGAGTGGGAGACGTCTTCACTCTATGCGGCAAGCAAAGAACCACCTTCTCTTCTTCGCCCAACTAAAGGAAACTTGTAAAAATTCAGTCAGATTGGGGATCTGAAGATCAAACAGAAATTTAAAAATATGTATTTTATGTAGAAGTACGTATATAAAATTATAAATCCTTTATTACAATTTATATATCCTTCATTACAGCACATTCTGTGAAGAGAAATATGGGAAGCGGTGGTAGGGGGAAGCAGCGTGGGGTGTTTTCTCTCGAACACGGTGGCATCTACACAAGAATTTATGTACGAGTCAAACAAAGTATGGCATTTGTCTGATTAAATTGAGCTATTTATATTGCTTCGGGGAATTTTCTAGACGTGAATGTCGAGCACGTTCAAAGGATATATTCCGAATTATTTATGTCTAGTTACGGATGTTTTATACATCCTTTCTCCTACTTGGACAGGGAGTTGGAAAGAAGAAAATCATTTGAAAAATATTTATCTAGTGCACCATTTTATAGTACAGCTAGTCAGAAAGGAAAGTGAAAAAGGATCAGTAGAAATGTGGATCTGGATGAAATGGGCCAAAATGATCTAGCATGAAAAGAAAATCAACATACTTACAGGTCTTTAGTGATGTGAAGGAAAATACGTAGAGAGCTAATATATTGGAAGGAACAGAAAAGAGAAAGATTTGTAATCAGCCCCGTAAAGTGTTGATAACCAGAGATAATGAAAAAGGGAATTCTTACGAAGAAGAAAATTAAAATAAAGTAATGTAAAGAAAATTAAAATATGTAAATAGAATATTAATAACATTAAGACCAGAATAACTCTCAAGTTAGAGTAAAAAGAAAACAGTGACAAAAAGTTCCAACGAACGTTGATTACTTGTCATTGCTCTTAGAACATGAAGTGATATTGCGGACGTTGTCTTGGTGCATCTTAACGTGAAGCTAAGTAATAAGCCTTCTCTGCACTGAACAATATTTTTAGATGTTTTGTTAATACATATTGTTTTTACATTGTGAGTTTAAATATAAAACAGTCGTGTGAACAGCGTTCTGTGCGATCTGAAACTCTTTATTTAGTCATGCCATCCAAGGATGAGTTGAAATAGTAGAAACCAAATAAACAAAATATTAATAATGCTTTTCGTGCTTGCATCAGAAGAAAAGTATGAATTTCTGTATTTTGAAGGATTTTTTAAAATATTTTCTCTCATTTGAACTGTAAAGAGGACTCCTACTTTAGTTAACACAATGCTTTTGGACTTAACAGTATCGTGGAAATACAGCATTATTTACTAGAACATGGCGAAAGAAAAGTTCATGAGTTTCTTTTAGAGAATGACGAGACAAATTCACTATCACCAATTTTATAGAATTTAATAAACAAATGGAGTTTAGTAAAATTTAGAAGTTTATCGTCAATCGTTTCAGTTGCTATATCTAATTTCTTCCATTACTGAAAACAAAAAAAAGGGCTGCCATTTTCTGGTGCTCTTGGGTTGTACAAATAGTCCATTACTGATAAAATAATATGATTGTTGATTATGCGAGTAGTGTAGCGTACCCTAAATGTCGGTTAATAGAAAGAGTATCAATAACTTCTTACCCAATTAGAGAATTTGGTCGTGCCCCCGAACAAGTTTTAGAAACAATTGGATACATTCTATATTTTTCTGCTTTCTCGAAGTCGATATCTACAGTAAAATAGAAATTTAATAATGATATTTTTCGGTCATCGATGGAGGTTTTTGAATTTTCAAAGATCATAAACGTCATACTTACGTTGGGGTTCGGGTTGTACATCGGATTGATTCTAGTGAAGTACATCACTGGGTACAAAATGGTCTTCAATTTTATGCAAGTAATTTTCTTAAACCGCGTGTGTGAGCAATATACTGAACAGATGATAGCAACTAAACCCAATTGGCAGAAGTTGTGGGAAAACGATACACAAGTATAATCTTCTACATGGAAGGAGAGCTACCACTCTTTAATAACGGTTAGATAATTTCCTTTGTTTCAAAAATAAAACAATGATGGGTATAATAATTAATTGGAAACAATTAATTATTTTACTCGGAGGAAGACAATTTCATATTTTTTAAACTATTAGCTAATTAAGCCTGTGAGGATGTCGAGAAACAATACCCGTTTTTCTACACTGAATGTTAATGAATTCAGACACTGAGCGATTTGACTTGAGTAAAGTGTAGAAAAAGGAAGTATGTGGAATACTTGCCTATATAATAGTTCCCAGTATATTTTATTTCTAAGTTGATCCCTCTTGTTTCATTTTAATTTACAATATTTCGTTTTTGTTTTTTGTATCCACTTCGGTTCGAATTTTGTCCTGCGGCGTACGATTCTAACACTCATAAAATATTTCTTCCTGTTCTGCAATTCCGTCTTTATAGAAAGTTTGTCGAAAATATTTTATAATTTTTCGCTTGAATTTGTAACTAATTGAAACGTGAATAAATGAAATTTTGTAACAACATTGTTATTAACTGGGGTCGTAACACCATTGTATTTATCTGGGGACAAATTTTATATAGCGACCAAAAAAAGAAATGAAAGAAGAAAAAAATAGTGGTTCTTATTCGAAAATCTAAAGGAATGTCTTAATTTGATGTTCAGGATATTTGATGTATTATAACATATCAGGACATCTACAAATTTAAGACGTATCGAGATGTGTCGAGGTGTATACATATATGAATTCTAGTTTTCATTGCGATAACGTTGCTCGCAGCTCGTTAGCAACTCGTCCATGACTGAATATAATGGAAAATAGGAAGTAATGTAATCCCTGTCAGGAATTAATTCTGGCTATGTTATCACGAGCAATATGATTTCTTTTGAAGAGTAGGAGAAGAAGAATTTTTAACATTATACTTCAGATTTTACAGAGTTTTAGCCTTGTCACATAACATATACGTAGATTTAGGTGGCACAGATAAATTTATTGTTCGAACGAATTCTTGACGACTTCTTCGTAAGAAGAGTAAGTTATGTAATCGTGCGGCGGAAAACGGCGAATTTACCCAGAAAAGCACTAATAGGTGGGGTCTGGTCCTATTTACAATCCGTATCGGACATTCAAGGTGCTTGAAAACGAGTAAAACGGTGCCGTATTTTTAGCAAGGGAAGATACAGTGCAAGTTCGTTAAATGTTCGTTTAGTAGCCTCTCATATTAACTTAGGATTGCTGAGAGAACAATGTGAAATCAGACTTATGGAAAAGAAAATATGATTTGTAAGTCACAGTACTTGATTCTGAGGGGTGCAAATGTGAAACTTTCTAAATTACAGAAGAAACGGACGAGATCTTTCAGTATACTGGAACAGTCATGTCTGAGACTTTGATGCAATAGTGTGATCGATGAGTCTCCGATGCCTTATTGGGGTGCATGCAAAGAATGTTTGATGAATTCGTGGAACGGAAACGTCTACAGAAAATTCTCGCAAGGTAACATTGAGTTCACAATTAGTCATTATAACCGCTCCCAAATATTATCATTCCTAACCCTGTTCACTGGATGGTGTAATATCACCAATTTTTGTTATTTTGTCAGCTTTCGATAAATTTTATGAACTGATAGAAATCTTTTGTTCTTACAAAACAAAATTTCTATGGAGGTGAGATGCATTATTTTGATATTTGTTCTTCGGTCAAAATATATTTAAAATATAATATTTACGTATATATAATTAATTCGCAATCGTTTGCAGTTAAGGTTATTTTCCGACCAACTCCAAAGAATTTATACACGGTGAACTACTTAGAAGGAATTTAATAAATGAATTTATGAATCCCTTCACACACGTTTCCTTGCGTTATTCTTTCCTGGAGTCTGTGAAGCCGTTGAATTGAAAAATTTTTGTAGAATAGATTCTAATAAAAAAATCGAAGTCAATTTTTTTCACATTCTTTGATATTTTGTTTTATTCGTGTCAACCGGTAGTTTTAATTTTCAGATTAGGGAATGATGCATATTTACATACTAATGAGCATCACACGAAGGAAGCTATAATAATTCAGACATAAGAAAAAATCATGTTGATGCTACACATCTACGGGGTGAGAGATAATACTGCAACACTCACGTGGTCTCCTCTCGCACGAACCGGGACATGTTAACCTGTCCTCTTAATTTAGATACTTACTCGCTTTGAATGAACGTAGCCATTTAAAACACTATTTGATCACTCAAAGCTTAAAATGGTGTAGTAAATAGCTGCAATAAACTCAAAGAAAACGGGCACGTTACGCATTTTCAAGAATATTAAAATTAATAAGCAAATCTATCGATTGCGCAACTTATAGATTTTTCTGACAAAATAATAATTATGATATTAAATTTATCTTAATTCTTAATAAATATTTAGGTTTATTTTCAGGTTTTCAAAGTGAGACAATACTTTTTCAACACGATATCTTTGATAGGCTATGATTCGCTATCAATATAGTTTACGAGTAATGACTAATGTCCGAATTAGACTTATTCGCGAATTAGACTCTTAACGTTCACATTAACTACAATAGTGAATAAAATCGAAAGAAGGAAGAGCTTCTGAGGATATTTCGGGCATTATCTGTATGAAGCCAACATCAGCCATCATGATTGATTGATTGTTGATTATTCCGGTCGCGTAAATTACTATTGTCATTAGTCCTGTACTGAAGTGAGTATTTCGCTCGGGAGGTGGCGGTTAACTTCCCTTGTTGTATGGCGAGATCCAGCGCGACCTTCCGTGGTCTAGCAGGATTTTCCTTTTCCAGGTATCTCCCACCAACGGGGCACCGCCCCAGTCAGGACACGCTGTAAGCTTCAGACCGGTCTCCCGGCAAGTGTGGTAGTGCAGTGCATGTTAGTGTAAGCGTGTGTAAGGGGAGAGAATGGGACAAGGAAGAGGTAGGAAAGATCGCGCGCTGTACGTGGCCCGTTTGTTAGGGTACTGCTCCGGCATTCGCCGGCTTTTGAGCGGAGAAACCACAGAAAACTACCAATCAGAGCAGCAGGCCGCTAGAATTCTCCTCCACACAGTGACCGAATTCCACCTAGCTGATAAGATAGTGTTGGAAAACCTGCCGCCGTCGGAACTCGAACCTAGAACCTCCTAGTCAGGGACTGCAGTGACATTAGTGAATGCCCTGAGCCATCTCTCCCGGTAGCTATCATGGTGTGGCTCGAATTGGCGCAGTTCACATCAGTGTCGAGGAATAACAGACATTAACTAATAAAAATCAGACTGTTAGTGAGGGGTTTCTAAGTCTAGTGAGAGACAAGGGGTGTAATTTCGAGTTGACTTTGACAGTCATAAATTCCTATTGACATGGTACCACATAACTTATCCTCTTTATGTACCTGAGTTCATGCTTTGTTATGCAATTCCGAGTTGATGATCATACTTCAGCCTTCGACCTTCGCGAATTACATAAAAGAACCGTAAGTTTGTGCAACGTGTAGTTTCCAACGCATTTGCACCAAAATACTTCTCGCGAACAGCGAAGTCAAGTCGCGTTCGGACAATCACTTCACTTTAGCCAGCACCAGAGACGGATCTACTGTATGGCAGGCATGGTACGTGCTATGGGCGCCTCTCACAAGGGGCGCTATTTAGAGTATACCCGCTAAAACAAATAACGTTTTGAAGTATCCTGACAGGGGTGCAAATTCTAATTGCTAAGAGCGCCTGAATATCTAGATACGTCTCTGGCCAGCACTCACTGGAAAATTCTAACATCGGCCGGATGAAGTAAGAAATTATCCATTTATCGTCGTTCATACAGCGGTTTGAAAAGGTCATTTTTAAGATATTTTTTCACGGCCCCCGCCTCACCCTTTCGGAGCCACTCATACCGAGCATGAGTGTGGCGAAAGCGGCGGTGGCCAGTCCGTGGGCGCGGCCGCGTGCGTGCGCGTGCTTCCGGCTCGCGGCCCCGGCCGCCACTGCCCGTCCGCGCCGCACGGCGGCTGCAGCGCCTCCCCTCCTGGAGCTGCTCGTCCCGCCCGGAGGGGCCCGCCCGCCAAGACGCGCGGCGCGTCCTCGTCCCCCGAGAAGCGGGGCTCGCGGCAGGTTCCGCAGCAGGTGCTGGCGGGGGGCTGCGGCGGCGTAAGAATTCGCCAATCAGGTGAACACCTCGCGCAGCATCCGAGGCGAGCAGGTTGATCGTGAATAACATGTGTGCGCGGTGCAGCATATTTGCACGTTTAGTGGGTGCTAAGGTTTCGAGTTGGGATGAACTGCGTGAACTGCGCCAATTCGTGGGGCACTCGCCCGTTCTGATTACTAAGAACTCAGCAAGTGTTGAGCCCGATTGGATGCTCGTTTACGAAAGGGAATGGATAAGAAGCCTAAACCAATTACACATTATACATTTCGCAAATATTTTTATTACGGGGAATATTTGAATAATTTTTCAACTTACTACACACGATTGCGTGTAAAATTTTAAGTATAATTTGACTTCGTGTAAAATTTTAATTTTCCTAGAAATAACATTAGTTTATCATGTGTTGACACATGATAAACACATGAAATTACAAATGAAAACTTGGTTGATGACGTTCTGATGAAATAAGTATTGGAAAAAATATGCTTAATGAGATCTATGGGTACGTTCTACTGCGTCTGTTTTTCTCAGGCTTCATGTCGTAATTGCGTGAGATAAAGGGGCGGAAATTCCAGATGCAACATGAAACAATTTGACTAAATATCTTTAGAATCACTCGCTTTTAAACTCAATCAACATTTCTCAACAATTTCCTGGAAGGGAATCAACCTTACATTCAACCTTACAGCTCAAAAAAAGTCCAACGGTTTTCGGATATCGTTTAACATAGGAGAAATGCAATATTTGAACAGTATATTTGAAAGCACAATGGAGAACTTTTTAAGAATATATTGATAGGTAAAACTAGAAAACAAACAGAAATGGATATACGTTAGTTTGGAAATAAACTCTTCAATTCACCACAGGAGGAGATTCAAAAAACAATTTGAATAACATGGAAGAAAAAATGGCCATATTCTGGAAAATAATCTGAAAAATTTACGAAGGCTATTTCGTCTCCAAAATACCACGAATACATGACAGTGAACACAGCTAATCAAAAATACCCATAGCTCGAATATCAAATTTTGTATTTCCATATTTGGTATTCGTTGAATAAGAAAGTCAAAACCGTCTCAAGGTGGAAAACTAAATATATTAAACCAGAATCAATTGCTGAAGGAATAGGGCCTTGGGAGGGGGGACGCTAACGATATTGCAAAACCAACTCTTACGTCTGTTTGCCGATGCAAAAAGTTTTCAATTACTCGAAAGCAACAAATTCATTTTTTAATGTTGTCAACTATTCTCGTATCTTTATTCACAATTCCACTCTGCATAGTAAAAGAAGGCATTCTCGAGCTCAAGAAAACTTGGAGGAATGTACGTCCCCATACGTCACGTAGTTTGATTGCTTTTAACGAGAAATAAATAAATATTTACAAGGAGATTAGATACTATTTTTACATTGAAAATTATGAGCTGATGTTAAGTTCACGTTATTCTTCAATCTACAAATATATGAAAAATCTTTGAAATTACACAGGAAAATAATTTGGAAGCATTAGCCTCTTAATTTCAGTGTGGATATATGAATCGAAAAACTTTTCATTAATGAGCTTCACTATAATATTTCAAAATAGAGCAGTAAGCGAAAACGACTTTAATAAGCTGTTTAATGAGATAAGAGAATGACGAAGAAAAATTTTTGTTACATATTACTGCTTTCTCGCACCTACACAAAACAAACTTACCTTACCTAATTCATCGCTGGGTTAAGAAAAATCTTTATTATTATTTTAAAGTAATTTGACTCGATGGATTAAAATCTTTTTCTTAGAAAGCGCCAAAACCTTTCCCAAAACATACAAGTCGCGTTTGTTTAAACGTTTAACTGTGAAAGACTTAAAAGAGAATACAGTAACCCCTTCTTAATGGTTTACATTTCTTCTTGTAAAAACAATACGTGAAATTTTATGTATACAGTGATTTTCGTAATAATTATGTGTGATATTTCTTTGTAGAAAAAAAGTTGGTCCAAAATATCCATGGGCATACGCTGAGCAAAACGTGGTTTAACAAATATAGCCACCAACTTACATTTTCGAACCATGCACCAACTTTGCACTGTTCCAAAGTGCATAAAAAGACACTTCCAAAAGACTAGCGCGTTGGTGCAGCTGGCTAATGAATACCAGAGCATGATAAGTACGTAGCACACCGCGCCGCGCCCAGCCACTGGCAACGGGCCCGCTGCCGCATCGGCGCCCCTAGCGCCATCGGGCCGGCGGACGCTACGCTGCGGAGCATTGCGGCTAGTTGCCGTGGACCGTCCTTGCAATTTACATCAAATTTGCCCTCCCATACAAGCTAACGAACCAACGCACTAACTCGAGGCAAAATTTGACTCGTGTCATCTCCGGGTGTCATGGGAACTCTGCGTTTTCTTGAGTAAGCGATGTCTCGGCCAACCTCAGAGGTTGAACGTAAAAATTTGAATATTCAAATATCTTTGACGTTTGATTTTAATTTATTTAATATGTAAATAAACACGTACTATCTATATTTGTATTATAGACACACTATGCGTTGGTAGCTAAAGGCCATGTTCAGCATTCATATGGCACATCCTGAGAAACATTTAACTTATTGAATTGTACATCTACCCCATACGTCACATAATAATTTAATTACATATAAAATAAATAAGTAAATAGATAAATATTTTATGAATACATATTTTTTTAGCGTTTTCAATACATTCACTTGTCTCCATCGCATGAAAAATCTTGATTAATCTACAACATTAAGTTTGATCACGGGGAGGCGTGTTTTGAGTTTAATACAATAAGATTTAATGGTATATTTAAATACCTACGTTTGGCGAAAACAAATCAAACTTTGTAAGATATGTATGTATATAAACGCTGACAAACGGATAATGATCAATCTTAAATAAACAGAAGTTTCGTAAAAAGAGAATTTATGGAGTATGCGCAGAATGATAAATACTCTGACTGGCAGATGATCTTTCAGAAAAAGACGAGAAACAACATAAAAATAAATGGGAATGTACTATGAGAGATTACAGTTTGTTACTATTTTTCTGAAGAATTAAAAAGCTGTTTCAATTCCAGAAACATAATTTCATATCTGTTTTCAACCTGTATGTTGGAGGAAGGAGATGTAGTAAAAGTTAACATAGGGTTATTTTGTGCTTCATACATCATGATATCTAAAGCAAACTGTTCTTGATGTCTAGGGTAAAGAAACAATTTGGTTAACGTACAAGGCAGTGTCCAAAAAATAATGCGTTATTTCATAAAGATGACTTAATATATCTGGAAAGTTAACAAGGCAGTAAATTGTGGTAGAAGCATTACAGATGTTTTGTCAAACTGATTTCTGCAAAAATACACACATAGAAATCTACGCACATTAACCTGTCATGTACGTCAGATTATCTAAGAAAAATGCAGAATCGCACATTTGCAAGAAAAATAGATTTATCGAAAAATAAAACAACAAACAGTTTTTGAAAGAATAATGCTTAATGTTGTAATCTCAGTTTACATTTCAAAGGTGTGCAGTCTTGATAAATGAAAATCAATACCTTAATCGTGATTCTTGTAGGCCTCTTTTTATTTACCACTACCGTGAACTACTACCGCAGTCGTGCCTTTGCATTTACGAATCAGTAAATTTTGTTAAAACTGATTTACTTATTGAAGAACACGTTCTTACGCAATACAGATGTTTATGACACAGTTCACCACGAAGCAAATCTACTCATAAGGCATCAATTCTAACATCACATAATAAAACTTACACACTACTGAATTACACTTTTCTATTCAACAATGAAAATGAAAAGCATTACACTCTTTCAAAAATCAAGTAAAATATTTTCTGACCTGTTTTTAAACCATTACAGACTACAGTACACTATCTCAAACGAGTATTGTAAATTCCTCCTTTTGATCAGATATATCGACCTCATTTCCCTTGATCCATTGAGAACACATCGGATTTTTTGATTTCCACTATCTTTTTTTCTCCGTTGTTTTTCCAAAACACGTGTACTAATTAATACCCATAATTATTACGCACGGAATTCTTAGGTTTGAAGCTTTTGGAAATATAATTTCAAAACAGAAAAAAATGTGAAATTTGAGAGAATTTATTTATAATATTTTTATGGATATATTCGGATTATTTATATCAATGCTGTTTTCGTTTGGATATCAAAAAGTAACATTGGTTAATTTAATAGGATTTAAAAAGACCAAGTAGTCTATTAGAAACTTTATTTTGTATGTAAGGTCGTCTATTAGGCAATTTAATTTTGTATCGATCGTGGTCTTTGAACTCAAAAGATTTAAGAAGTGGTACCATAAAAAAGTAATACAGGAGGGAAACGTAATACTAATGCATCTCGTATTCTGAGAGATGAATACAGTTTTTTTTCGTTGCAGTAATTTTAAATGTAGCATAGAGGATTTACTTCCAAGTATTTTATTTTTCAGGATCATGTTTTGAATGTATAAAAACTAACGCGTTGACTATAAATAACTTATTTTAAATTATAAAACTTGGTTTAGTTAATTATTACGATGTGTATTATTGAAAATAAAAATATTAACCTTCTTTTATCGTACCCTTGAACCTCCACGATTTTTTCTGCTCTCGCATTTCAGAAACGTCGATGAAAGTAATTTCTAATTGAAGTCAGCCAAGTGATAAATTTATAAAACTATTTGATTTTTTTCATTACCCTTGCTATAAGGCATATATCTACTTATAGGGCTACTGAAATCTATGTTTACGTATCTAATATATAAAAAAACCCAATAAACCTGTAAAAAGTCTCTTTGATTTGTCATCTTTATTTATATAGTTTGAATTGTTTTCAAACTTTTAAAATTAGTACTGGTATACAAAACTTTATTTTTTTTATCTCGATGTCATTCCATGTTACCGGTGTTTCATAATTTATGAATGTTTATATTTTTGTGACATTTTCTTTCTACAAATTTTAATTCAGAACCAAATATTTACAACTGAAATCGGTTTTATCACTCAATCTCAGTCTTCAAAATTTCGAATTAATTTTTCGAATTATTCTCTCGGCAACTCGAACAACTATATGCTGTAGTATACAATAACTCTCCTTTAGATTTTTTGTATCAAGGTTTCTGGTGTCAATAGGAAGGCTGTATTTTTAAAACCTTCGATCGAGCCGTTAGACCGCTAGACAAGTAGTAAAATTTGGGGCGTGCACTGAGTGATAGTACTTCTCTTTCACCATAATCTTTGCTACTCGCGATGCCATATCATCAACTTAAGTTGAGCGAGCTGTAGGCAGTAGAAGATAACTATTAAGATTGACGCTCCCATCTAGTGTTATTCGCTTTCTTTAAAAAGAAGGGAATTGTGCAACAGAAATCCTCCAAAAAATGAGCCAAGAATACGATGTAAGCTTACAAACAAAAAGAAGAGAGATTTTGGCTTTCGAGATGGCGCTATTTACGGCAATACCCGCCCTCACAGTGCTTCTGAAACCCAACAACTTTTGAAGCATATGGGACTGCTTGATTACCTAGCGAATGAGCTTCGACATAACGGCTAGAGGAGAAATGATTTTCTCCTCTTCCTCGAATCGAAGAATGGGCTATACTGCCAAAACTTCCAAACCAATGAGGAACTTCAAACTAAAGTTTAGGTCCATCTCAGATTTCTGGCGGCAACGTTCGTCGAATATGGGATCAAAAATCTTATTCACAGACAAATGCTAAAATCTTTATGGAGGTTATGTAGAAAAATTACCATGTTTGTTCTAACTTTTGGTAATAAATATTTTTTTCGTTACTCTTAATTTTTTACTTTTTTCCACCGATGGTTGAAAAAACAGCACTCTCACAATTAAACGGAAATAACTTGTTTCGGTGAACATTCATTTTCAAAAGTTTTCATGTTAAATGGGCTTGTGATTTTATTAAGCTCAGAATAATAGCCTCGCAATACGAATATAGGTAAACTTTAGAAATTCTTAGTAAATTTCAATATAACGCTTTATTGCATGATTTTTTTATTTTTACTTGCAATAATTATTTTTCATTACATTTATTTATTTTAATTTAGGGAAAATAATAAAAAAAATCAGAATAAATATTGCTTGAGAAAAACACAAAACTAAATTGTGTTACTCCTCCAACAAAACGTGCTATATTTCAATTTTTTTTAAATTTTTCAAATGGTTTATGTGCTAAAATAAGTACCAAGCAAATCAATAAAATATCATTCGTATTTTAGTTTAAATATTTACCTAAAACATTTCGTTTCTGATGTACGGAGAAAGAGTGTGTTACCAGGAATTTCCTATTCACGACGTCACTAGATTTCTAACACTTCATCTCGTTATCTTATCGTGTTTACCACCTAACAATACATAGGGTCACAAACGCATGATGAACATCACATGTAATATAAAATAGTTCATAATCAGATCGTTACAATGCGTAAGACCCGAAAAACATTATGTAACAGCTGAGTTACCCTACGCAATAAAGGGATAAAAAGAAATTCGAATTTTCTTTTTGGAATTACTGACTACCAATTTTTATTATTATTCCAATCCCGATTATCAAGATAATGGAAACTTGTAAAGAAAGAAGGGAAATACGAGACAAAAAAGTATTATTGAGTTCATTAATTTATTCTGCATTCAAAAGGTTTATAAATGTGTTGTAACACTACTTTAACATCATTTTTGTTGAAAATACTTACCGTAAAATAATTATTTTTCCAAATAGACATTTTTTATTGTTTTTACGAGGATGATAATTCCACTCCGAAATTAATTCACTGATTATTTTGTGTTTTAGGACGCTTCAGCTGCTAAGATCATTAGTCACGTAAGTGTGTTTTTCCATGCAAGGTGGCAGTGATCTACTTTTGCTGGATGATGAGGTTCGGGGCCAACCTACATATCGGCTAGCGGAATTTACCCCAACCATGTATCTCCAGCCAGCGGGACACTGCCCCAGTTGAGACAAGCTCTAAGCACCCGATTAATTCCCCGATATGTGAGGTAGTGGTGTGCACGTAAGTGTGTGTAAGGAGTAATAACCGCACAAGTAAGAGGAAAGAAAGAGCATACGGTCGGTAGCCCGTTTGATAGGGTCCTGTTCCGGCATTCGTCTGGTGTTCATCGGAGAAACCACGGCAAACTACGGATCAGAACAGACGCCCGCTAGGACTCTCCTCTAGACAACAGCTGAATTCGACTACGTAGTTACTGTTGAAAATTCTGCCACAGACGGGATTCGAAATCTAGTATGGTCAAAGGCACTGCAGTGACATCAGTTGATGCTCTGAGCCATCTAAGCTGGTCCACCCAGAAGTAAATTTGCTAATAATACAGGTTTTCGTTGTAGATATGTTTTTGTAAACAAGAAAGTGAAACACTTATGAATCCCTATATTATATTTCTTGACCCATGGTTTTCACCTACACTAAGGTTGACAGCTACTCTTCAACGCTATGACAAATTTGGATGCAGTTCATTTGTTTTATTACCTACAGATACAAATTTTATTTTTACGTGAGTCTATATCAAAATCTGTTCGTAATAAAAAAGAAGAGATGATAAAGAAATTAAATTATGTAAACTATGTAAATATGGCATTAGATTTCCTTTCCAAATCCTTTTCAAAAACTAATATTTTCAACGAGTTTGCTCCGGTTTTATAACCGTTAACCCCAGTCAGTCGTTTGGTCTCGCCTACATTACTGAGACTGAATAGAATAATTTTAAAATAGTTTTGATGAAGGTGTTTCCATCTCGTGTAACATTAACGATATTATATCAATATTCAATAAAAAATACTTTGATCACACGATGTCCCTTGTAGGTTGTGATAGCTTGACATATACAGTCGACTCCGATTATAGTGGACTCAAAGATAGTGAACTCTCGATTATAGTGAACTTAAATCACTAGTCCCGTTTCACTTACATTACAAATAAGCATAATAAAATTCGGTTATAGAGAACCTGAAACTCGGTTACAGAGAACGTAGAACATACAACGTCCTAGGAATTAATTCCCTCCCGGAAAAGAATATACGGCCTAGGTGTCACAAATTCCAACACTAAGCAACTTGAAAAAAATATCGACAAAAGGTCATATTGGAAGGTCTCCTCTGAGGTGAAGGTAGCTGATCCGGAATGGGCTCCTTACGCCGCCTTATTGCCCCTCAGTTTCATTGTGGAAACAAAGGCTGTGTCCTGCGTGGGCTACAACTGGCGGCGACGACGCGCGATTGCTTATTTTAATTTCAATCTTTATGTCATTTGATATTCCGCGGGATAAAGCGCGTTGAGTTCTAGGTAGGCGACAGGAAGCACGGGACTGACAGCCTGGCAATGTCCGCCGTGCCGCGCGGAAAAGTGATTGGTTTCGTTAGTCGCTTGCGCCATCCCGCCACTGAAAGCATCTCGTACGAGTATGTTATTAGGCGAGTAAAAGTGCTTTCAGAGAGTGGGACGATGTTTCAACAGTACAAGAGGCATTAAAGGTGTCAAGATTGCGATTCGATACTCAGACACAGAGGACAATGTAGAATCAAGTATGGAGATAGCACGAACTCTGAAGAAGGATCTAGAGAAATTACTAACGAAAAAGTCCGAAGCACACAATGGAAAATAACTGATTTTTTAGGACAAATAATGATATTGAAATTTTCAGTTCGTGCTGTTAATGTATTTTGCTGTATTTCTATATTAATAAGATCAATCGTTATGGAGAAATTCTATGTAACTTTGACATCATCGGATATAGTGAACCTGGGATAAAATGAACCAAAAATGTTAGTCCCCAGAAGTTCACTATAACCGGAGTCGACTGTAGTATGTAACCAATGGCATAATGGAGTATTCATGTATTCATTCCACATATACGGGATTTAATGTAGACAGCTTCATCTCAGTCTACTCTCGGAGGTCAAGATATGAAATAATATTTTCTAATATAATGTGAAGAATGTAATTGTCTTCAGTATTATTAACGTCAATAATTTCAACATTTTTGAGACAATCAAAGGGAAGACTTTTATTCTCGTGTGTTGTATATTCTTAAAATTGTGTGTTCATTTTCTTTCTTATATACGAGATAGTGGCCCATCCCCCTTCCTTTATTTAATGCACTGAACTTAGTGACGTGTCGGGTCCCTCCCATCAACTGTCTGAAGCAGACATTGCGCACTTAGTCACTTAGTAGCGGACGTGGTACCCCGTAAAGTCATCTCGGGTACGCTACCGGGTTATGGGTGAGAATACGTCTAGTAAGGAAGGACAAGAGTTAATGAGACACACATTGTTTCCCGCCATACCAAAGTACGCAGGATGAGGGAATGTCAACGCCAATGTTGAACGTGCACTTGCACCCCTCACAAACTCCTGTGCCGCCCAGGAAGACCAGGGACGGTTTTAGTGCGAAGTGTGATGTATGCTGAGCGGGTCGAAGTCACTACCCCTGGCCAGGCGCGCCTGCTCTAACGATCGTAGTCTCCGAGGTAGCAATAAGCGGTAAAAGTATTTAAAATATAAAAAAAACGCATTGATCTATTTGTGCAGTCATTTCCATTTTCTAAAAAATCTACTTCAGGTGGAGTCTTTTGATTGAAGTAAGACAATCATGAAATTGAGCTGTTATGAATTAAAAACAAAACAAAAAAAAACGAGAAAATATCCTGAAAATATATTTTACACCTCAGAAAATACACAAAAACAGTAGGTTTATTACAGGATTTTTCAATATCCATTAAAAAGGGCACATGTTCCATAATTCCAAACGCTTGAATTGTACAAATATTTCCAGCCACCAATCAACTTACCCCAATTACCGATTACTTTACTGTATTATTCCTTAACTGAGCGAAAGAAGTTATAATACAATGGAGAATATATGAGGGAATTAAAAAGTATTTAATGTAATAAAAACGTGATTAACGTGCATACTCAAAAATTTGGAATACTTGTTTTACTGAGCAGAATGCTAATTGTCGACGTCACAATGTGTATTACATTAGTATTCATCGATTTTACCTCTATATAAGAATGTTTTTTTCACAATAGAAATGATTCAAACAGAAGAAACAATTGAGATGACAACAGTGTATGCCCCGACAATGGCAGGACAGCTGAAGATTCAAACAAGGTATTGACAATATCGAACACAACTGACGATTTAAGGACATATATTAACAAAATAACTCTTGCAAAATGGGACGAAATATGGAGAGATCAAAAAGCCAGTATCCTTCATAAGAAAAATTGAGCATGTCAACAACCCTTAAACTCAACAACAAATTAAGTAGGAGGGAGCAAGTCCTCATATCAAGAATAAGAACAGGCCACTGTAAACTAAGCCACCTTCACCTGTTAACTAAGAATACTCCTCCCATCTGCTCTATCTGCAGCATCCCAATCACCATACAACACCTAATTGTCGAATGCCCACAATTCTCACAACAAAGACAAAACCATCTGCAAGGAACGAATTTCGATTCAATCCTTGACTCTATGTACCAAAAAATTATAGAATTCTGCAAACATACCAAACTTTTGACGAAATATAAATGGAATACTGTACACAACAAGGAGCAATTAATGTATATGCAAGTTTGGGTGTACACTTGCGTATACGCACCTTCTGTAATTACTACTGTAATCATGTATTAATCACGTAATCTTGTAATTACTATTGGTGATCATTTATGTATTTTGTATTGCATTTTTGTTTTCGTGGTATATTTTTCTATTGTATAATATTGTGCTGTATCCTCATTGAATTTTCTGGAATCTAAACTGTATATACAACGGACTGTGTATCCTTGTAATACAATGTAAACAATTGTAACCTTACACCTGTCGCTAATGACCATGTAGTTGATGCGACAATAAATAAATAAATTAAATAAAAAAGAATGTTTTTAGTTATTTTCTAATTCGTTTTAAAATGACGTGCCAAAAATATTCGTAGTGTCTATCACGTAGTAATGGTAAGAAAAAGATTTGAAAAAAGTATTCCGCGCTTATTGAAGTTTTGATAGGAATCGTCTCCTATATTATTTCAGTAATATGCATACCTTTTGCGGATCTCACTGGCCACCAATCTTCATACCATGAGGTCTCTAAGGAAGAGAATTTCACGGAGACGTTACGAATTTCATTTTGACTTTAAAATACGAAGGATTTGTTGAAGAAAAACGCATCTAAATATTCATATTAAATGCAATCTGCAATATCAACAGCATTGTCAAATTTTATATAGTTAAATAACTCCTAAACCAAGTTGCTCAGACTTAAGAACTAAACTTTTGAGGTCACAGGCCTCAGAGAAACGTTACGCACAGCGTGATCCACAAGATGAGATTTTTGGACAATCTATTAAATTTTTGTAATAAAGTTAAATGATGTTCCAAAGAGTACGATTGTAGTTGCCTGATCCTGTATTTTCACATGGACAACTTTACGTAGCTTTCTTAAGAGTAAAATGCTTTTATAATATTCTTGTCACTTTCAAGGAAAGCGAAAAGCTAACTGTGAAGTAAATTGGTCTACTTACTTCAAATGTTGTTTTTAAGGAATTGTAATGAATTGTCTCAAGAAAATCTGTCAATAAAACTTAATAATCCGTTATTCAAAATTTGATTCCAACTTCACTTATTGTTTGTTATTTTTATTTGATATTCTTAAGCCATTGGAAGTTACCTTTATACATTTAAAACAAATAAATACGTTTCGTTAACAACTTTCCCTTTTTAATTTGGAAATGGAAGGATAGAGTACAGGGTGGAGTTTAACATGCGAGATTTCCTCGCACGGTTAGCTAGTCAATTCTTATTCTTGGACTGCATTTTCGTGTAGCATGTTAATGCTGATATATCGCAAAAGTATCACAATCTTGCATTGGGCTGAATCAAAATATTTTCGAGAATGATTTTTCTAATAATTATTTCGCCTGTGATCCACTAGTGAGGGAGAAAAAAGTCCATCCAAAAGTTTTGACATGCCTCGCTGCCGTTGTTATATATCTACAAGAAGACTGCAAAGATTACAACTAGCTACAAATTTCGATAATAGAATGTTATCTAAGTTTTCGATTTTACAATTATTTGGAATGAACTTGTGGAGAATATTTTTAGAAAAATATGTAAATAAATAACTGCAAAATCAAGCAAACTATAGAGTCAAAGTAGAAGAAAATAACCGTTGTTAACTGTTTAGACTTCTGTTTCCACGTTTTTTGAATTATTATAAATTTAAGGGTTAATATTCCTAGAGTAACTTACATATTTAGTTATTTTTGTGAATTTAAATCTTGCACTATAAATTATACATGATTTAAATATTTAGTTTTTTGTGAATTTAAATCTAGCACTATAAATTATACAGCGATTTCCATTTTTTGGACAATCTCCCGCTCCTCTGACAGAATAAAATCGTTTCCTCATTTATATTACTTAGAAGTCAGGAGAAAAAAATTAACATTCTTTATTTTAAAACAAACATGTTTAGGATATGTGTAAAACACTATTTTAATTAGTAATGTCGATTTCCGATTTAAATCCGTGTAATATTACTGAGACATAGCTCGCGGTATTCTATAAACCTTTGGTGGATGTTGATTTGGTTTCGATATAAGTGGCCGATTTCGTCCTTTGTAACCCTTGGGATAAACAAAACAGTTCGCATATGTATCTCTTTAGTTGTAATCCTTGTTTGTTAATGCTGAGACCGACGAACCGTCTTTCATATGCTGGTCGGAGAATTTTGATGAATTAGAAATTTATTCATTAAATAACTTTATTCTTTGACAGATATTCATAGCGCGTTAATCATGAGCTTCAATGTTAATATTTTGTACCCAACATTGAAGAGCAGTTTATAAAGGAAAACCTTATTTTCACGCTAAAATGTACAATATCAAACTTCTTTTATAGTTTTTACTTTATTTCTGCACTTCTAACACCATTTTACTTGTAATTCAGAAGGAAGTACGATTAACTTCAATGTTTTTAATATAAAGAACTAAATTCTGCATTATACTCTAATAAATAAAAAGAGAAAGTTTTCAGTCACTAGTCATTCATTTCAGAAGAGTTTGGACATATGGAATTTTTATACACACGAGATGCAAAATTTACAAACAAAATCACATAGATGTCTCATAGTTGAATGAATAATACAAACCTTTTCTGCACAACTGATATGTAATATTTTAATTCAGAAGCGTCCAAAATCACATGTGATAAACAATACTTATTATCTCAACTTAGGATACAAACCTATAGATGGACACCACCCATCGTGGTTATATTGATTGTGCATCTCACCGCCGCTAGATAAATGGTATGAATGTGTCATGGTGTATGCCATTTCATTTATATGGAGGGAATTCTCAAATCATAATAATGTTTGCTATTTTGGATGACACCTCCTCGGAATAGAAAGAAAAGAGTTGCAACATAACATTTTCTCAACTATATTACAGCTGGTTCCGCATGGGAAATGTTTGCCAATAAGGGAGCAATCGAAAAATTATGATTGAGAATGAGAAGAGGACGACTTCACAGCTACATGGACAGAATATTTGCCTCAAAATATTGCAGTAAGAATTTAATGATTTAGTACACGAATTAGATCCTTAAAAGGCCAACATATCACTTATGCTTCTGGCTCAAACCCTGAAATGATTTGAACATGGTTGTGAAAATTACTTGCTTAAAAAGCCTTGGAACAAAAACGCTAATTACAATAGCTGTCTAAAAATGCTGACGGTTTATTTGTTGTTTTCGACTTGACACACAATGAATGCGGGATTGTAGACTATGATTATTTTATTGTAATTCCAGTTTTAACACAATTGATGTGGGAAAACATCCAAACAAAATTCAGCAGAAATCTAAATGTACTACAATACAATGCTAATTTGCTTATTTATGATTTTTCTTTCTAAATGACTTTTGAGAAGTTATTTTTCTCCCATATTCAGATTTTAAACTATAAGGAAGACAATAAAGATGACAAAACAAATATTACTTAATACTAAGTTCTTACTAAGTAGAATTCAGTCCCTGTCTAGAAGAGAATTCTAGCAGCCAGGTCCCCAAATAAGTAGTTTTCCGGGATTTCCCGATCAACACAGACAAGTACTTCCTTAATAAACGGTACTTTAATAAACGGGCCAGACCGCGCGCGATCTTTCCTTCTTCCTTGTCCTATCCTTTTTTACTCCTTACTAACACACACCTCTACACTTACGTACACTACTTTTTTTACTTTTTTCCGTAATTTTTAATGTATTTTTGCTAATCGATTTTATCGTTAAGCTTTATCGATTTTAATGTCATATATTAATAGTACTTACTCCAAATAATATTCACGAAATGCAACAAATGTTCTCCACAGAATTCTGAAAACCTATACCTTGTAGCCTATCTCGATTTCTTCGCTCATAAGTTGTAATGTCAGCCATTGTGAGTAATCTGAGGCTCCTGTGACACTTGTCATCGTCCTAGGCGGTTCAGCCGATTTTGGGATAACTAAAGACAGATTTTCTGGTAAAGAACAGCCCAAGCGAAAAGTTTGCAAGCTGAGTTCACTCTCGAACGAATAGAAGAAGCCTTATCCAACAACAGCCTTAACATATTCAACAGTTTAAGTTGTTCATCTAAACTGGTTTTGATAACATTTTACCTCATTTTTCTCGGCTTTAGAGCAGTTTTAAAATTTTTAAGAATATTTTATTAATAATTTTTGGTGATGTTCTAGGTCATCAAAATCCGCCCCCTCACTAATAATTTTAGCACTTGACGCGACCGGGATCAATAATCAAACAAACACTAAGTGCAAGTTAAAAAGGCGTGAGGTTTACCATGTAATTAATGCATTTCATTTTCATACCATGCTCTCTTACCTCCGAACGGTATTTTCATGGTAAGAAAATTATTGTGCATTGTAAGTTCATAATAAAAATAAATTTTAGACATAATACTATTTTTTGTCTACTCATTTTTAGGAAAGGAAATTCATATGAACACGTGTCGCTTAAAATATTTGTTTAATTTTGTTTCATTACAAATTACAAAATTAATGGTATTATCATCAATCGGATGATTTAAGTAACGATTCATGGAAATGCCGGAAAGAGAATATTGAATTCAACGACTTTATATACTTATTATCTTAGTACATACTGTATTATTATATCATCTTATTTATTACATTTAGTGAAATCCTACATTTTGTCGCCTTTTAAACGTATATACTTCGTACTTCGTATTCGTATAACGTATTCGTACTTCAAAAAACTCCCTCTTACATGTTTGTCTCCCCTGACAACATATTTTACACGATCCTAGAAGAACATCCACCTTAAGCATTACTCCATTATGACTTACTCCACAAGACGAAACCATCAAAATCACATGTTTCTTCAGAATTCTGCCTAAAAGGAACCGAGTAAAAATTGCGCCAATGGATTTGTCCCGTTGCGCAGTGGTGCATTTTGGTGGTTTCCTCGCCAAAACTCTGGGAGATACATTATGTTTTCTACGACCACCAAAATTATTTAGGGATATGTTAACAAAGTAAACTGCTTAATTCTGTGCAATATAAATATATATTTTCCATGCAAACTTGGTTAAATTTTACCACTTCACAACATTGACTTTACAAAAACGTAGGGATTACTCACATATTAATTGATAACATTTGGCATAGAAAAGCATGATATTAATGCCATCACATGCCCTCTGCCAGAGAAAATTCATCAAAAGTGCCCGAAGAACCGGAAAGGAGCACATTTTCACTAGTGCACATTTCGCACTTCAGTGATATGGGACAAAGCATCCTTGTCCAAAACATTTAACTTTCTCTTGTGAAGATCCCTCAAGCTGGAAATAAAGGGATCTGAAGAGATCAACAAGTGATTAAACATGTCCTGGATTGTGTGTAGCCTTGAACGTTTTTGCGACAATCTTTCTGTGTACTGCCTTAACAACTAACGTAACATGATGAGACGTGATTCTTGCTCTCATTCTAATAATTGTCCAATGGGCAGTAGAAATTATTCTCGAAGCGTGTGTTAAAACGTTATGCTTAGTTGTAGACGTGTAATTCCACGAGTATTGGGAAACTTATTTCTTGGCAGTTTCTAGTGCTTACCGTTCAAAAAGAAAAAAGGCTGATAGCGTATACATTGGACATCGCCAATAAAAATTTTCTAAATATTTTAATTATGTCCTCATCTATCCCGTTATTTCTGAGAATCTTTTGAAATTCTCAAAAATTGCTGTATTACCGTCGTTGCTATTACCATAATTTTGCCTGGGACGCTCTACTTTCAGACATATTTTTTTTTCTCTGAATTGCCTTTGAATGTTTTTCTTGTTTATATTCAAACCGCAGTTTCAGAATGTTATTCCATTAAATAACGATATAATACTAATAATTTATAACAATAAAATGTAATAGAAATAATTGTTGTTTTGTAACGTAGGAGTTAAGTAAACAAATATTACTTTCCGATCAATTGTATTTTTGATTTAATTTTTAAGCATATATAAAGTGATACAATTAGTTCTTTCGATGTCACATATGTATTTGACCTTTTTATCGAGCCTACACCCTTCATGAGGACGAGTTTTAATAGGACGCAGTGTGCCTAATCCAGTCCAGAAGATGTAATATGTAGGTAAATATTGTTTATGTAATATCAGTAAATAGTCATATTTAAAAAAAATTATAAATACATATTTTTATTGTTTATAATATTGAGTAAATGTGTTATTTTACTAAAAAATCAAAATGTTTTCCCCAGAACTGCGTTGTGTTAGCAGCTCCCGTTCTCAGGGCGGATCTCCTCGAGTCACATTGGGCGGTCGACGAAAAGTTAATACTTTATAGTTACTAATGGAGCAAGTTGGGGCACGATTGTACAACTGAACACGAAAAAGGATAGTTTAAGATAGAAAATGAAATTAGAAATATCATGAAATTCCGCGAAATTGGTAATTTTCAGTCTACGTGAACTAACGAGTAATTAAAATTATTGTATTAATTTTATGCGTTTTAATATTTCATCCTACGCCTGTATCATGCATTATTGCATTATTAAACGTATATGAAAATACTCTACAAACCTCCTGGAAGGTAATCCATATTGCCGGCGTTCTCTGCACAACTTCGTATGCACACCTTCGACGAAAAGATGGTCTCTCTGTGACATTTGCTCACTTGTAGGTCTACTGTACACTACGAATGGTAAGTTCGGGTGACTACTGGCACCAGGGGAATTGATCCAGAGGCACGAAGTGGCCAGAAACTGATACCCGCAAGTATACAGTGTGTTGTAGTATGTTCAAAAGTTCAGTAAACAAGATTTCATTTTTGAGGTTTAGGCCAAGATTTCGGGAAAATGTGCCACCGTGAGTCGAGAGCAACCGAGTGGCCTATTGATCAGCACCGCAGGTGCCGTAAGTAACTCATAACGCATTTTGGTTGCGTAAACACAAAGAAAACGTTTTTTTAATTTTGGAGAAAAATTTGGAGAAGGTCATAAAAACTCTAAAATATAATATTTATCCAACGATTTTTATTAATAAATGCATTGGCAACAGATTGATACGTAATACTATAGCAGTTATGGACAGCAGCAATTTAAGAGTACATTCTGCGATCGCATTAACAGCAAAATTCAGGCCTGTTTCAGGAAATACAATTTAGACACTATTTCTTATGACTTCAATAAAAACAGTAAATTATATTACACGCAGAAGAACAAAACTAAAATTGAAGATAGATCTAATGTAGTTTACGCTATACCCTCCAATAACTATCAACAAATTGACACTGGAGAAACTAAGCAATACCTAAGCAAACGGGTTTACAACACATGTACGATATAAACAAAGATTCAGCTCTATACATTTCACTGACCAAACACAGAATGGAGTGTAACCACTCCATTGATTTTGAAAAGATAAACATCCTACAGAATGAAAAATACTCACAAAAGAATGGTTACAGAAATGGTTCATATTATGTTAAACAATTCAGTGAATACTAAAAATGATTTAAAGAAATTAAATCTATTGTACAAAACTATTAATGAACCAACATTTATGAATGCGTTTATTACCAATCCGCTTGTTTACTCCATGATACTCCTACTTGATAACCTTTGCAGCTCTACTCCTTAACGTATTCTGTCGTGCACTGACTGCCGCTATCGGCACATGGTCTATACAAGCTCCCAACTTCGCATATGGTGTAGAAAAAAAATTAATTATGTAAATATGTAAAAAAAATAGATCTTCAACTTGATGTAGGTAATTTTATGATTTTATATCTTTTTATCATGTGAACGTAATTGTTAACTCGATGTAACCGTTTTAACCATGTATATTCTACAGTTGCTCTTGAAAAGGTGCATATATGATGCGCGAAGCGTCGAGTCACAAAAATAAATGAAGAACAAGATACATTAATTCCTGGTATCTATTGAAGATTGATCCTATATGGTGCCGACCTACATCCAGCGTTCCATCTAGTACATCATATATAAAAGATCCACAGAAAGAAATAACATCAATGTACACATACTATTATTATTACTATTATAATAAAAATTATTATTATCCTACTTTGTCTCTGCTATTTTCCCTGGTAAAATGCTCATCTTTCCCAGAGTTGTTTTGGGAAGAGGTTCGGTCACAGAAGAAGAACTTTATCTTATATCTGGACTTTTTCTAACGATTTGGGTGGGCTGATTGCGACAAAACTGCGCACTGTACCATGTTCAGAACGTTTTTAGGTAGTTTAAGTTCTGTTAAGTTTTTTAGGAAGTTTTTACAGACCAGGCCTTCCGTCGATATCACAAGTGTAGTAGAGTAGTGGTAGTAGAGCTTAGGGTGAGTTTCTATTTTGTTAACAATACAGAAAAATCAAGTCTGTTCGTTTCTCTACCGTTAAAAATAAGTTTTCTATAATTTGGCAACGAAAATATCTAGTTTTTGAAATGTTAATCTCTCGCTTTTTTAAATTTGTTGTTATTATTATTATTATTAATCTTTCAACTATTAATAGTTAAATTGTTGGGAAGGGATTCTGAAACTCAAGAAAGCGTGTGCAGATGATTTCTCCCCCATACGTCACATACAGTTTTTGACTGTTTTTGACTAAATAAATAAATAAATAAAGTGGGTATGTTTTGGTAGCATTTAATTTCCTTACATGGTTTAGTTTATTATTATTATTATTATTATTATTATTATTATTATTATTATTATTACTATTATTGTTATATTCATTAATATCACGATAATTTACACATAATTTGCTGCCCTCTAGTTTGCATGAACGGAGCTCAAGGTGAATCAAACGCATTTACCAAGGATGTATTTACAACACGACCGATTTCTCAATTTCTATAAATGACTTCTAACTCGAAAGTTTCTGTTTCTTAAAAAGTCAAACGGTTGATTGAAAGTACCATTTTCTTATTAATGTTTTGTCTCCAACAATGGAAGACAAGACGCAATTTCGTTCATAGCTTTTAATCTCGTGTTTCAGTTTTTAACCACTGTGGTAGGTATAATCTTATAATTCTCCATGTCTTTTATGATTTAATTCGTTTACGCGATGAAGTGAGACATAAAGACATACGAAATGTTGCTTAATTTGAATAAATTTAACACAATATTTTGGAGAACTTCAACCACCTGTGTCGATTTACATGGCTTATTCCCAAATGCGTTTCTTTCATCAAAACACCACAAAATGATTTTTCTTTAAGTAGCACGCATACTGCTCAAAAACAAGTAAAATACTTACGTATAACACTGCAATAAATGAAATAGACAAAAACAGTTTTCACGAATATTGCAATAACATAATATGACAAATTAAGAGTACAACAGTGGTTTACATACCAAAAATATTAAGAATGTTGCAATCCATATCGTATCACGTGAATTGCAATTATTTAATGACCGGCGTCTTCTTCCTTGGCGTCTTGCTATCGTATGACCTCGTCTCTTTTGTACGCAGAGACGCAATGAGTATGAGAATTCAATCAGTTCGAAGACTATGAGAATATGCGGAATAAAACTGTCAAATATTTGCATTCTCCAGTAAAAATCGAACATGTTTCATTGTTCTCGGATTTTTTCCAAGTATTTCTGAGTAGACACCACTCACATGGTCGGAGACTGCATAGCTCCTTTCAATTTCTGAACTTATTGGAAATCACTCTTAAATGTGCTAATCAAATTACGGATATACAAGAACTAATATCAACTTTATTATTTATTTATACAGATTGTGATTTACAAAATACATAATAATAATAATAATAATAATAATAATAATAATAATAATAATAATAATAATAATAATAATAATAATAATAATATAATCATTGTTATTATTATTAAAGTTAGCATGGGCAAAAAATTCTATTGCAGCTTTCAAATAATTTTAAGGGAAAACGAATAATAGAGATTCCTTTAGTTATCATCGGCATGTCACCGTCCAGCGACCCTCGCGCCAAAGTTACGGTGCATTTTCATACAACGGTGATTGATGGTCGAGGAAATGAACGTCAGAAGCGACATTGTATGCACAATGGCAGTGATTGACGGAGTTCAAGATCTCTTCGCTCAATTTCAGCAAATGCTTAAGTACTCTGCATAAAACAGCCCACAACTAAACATCCACCTTCCCTCCTAGTCTTTCTGCGTAAAATGAAACCAATTCTTTAGTTGAGTAAAGCAACAAACCAATATAATATTACATCTCTAGTATTTCCAATAATGGTGTGAATGTAATAGACACAAAAGTGTAAACGAATACATGTGTTCAATATTTTTTATGATTTTATGGACTATATATTTAAAAATAATTATTTAATACATTCTAAATATGTTTCATAATAATTTTTAATAAATGATTCGTGACTTAGGATCAAAAGAAAAGTACGTATAGTGCAGTTTTTCCATCACCACCATTCGAAAATTGTATTCATATGTATGAAATAAAACAATGTTTCCCAAATGTGGAACTTGAATCTTGAGAATATTCTACTTACAAATAATAAAAGAGACTTTATACAAAAACATATGTTTTACTCAAACGTTTCTCTAAAAAAATATTTTATTTATGCCGATAAACTTACCTTTATTACATATAATTGTTCATTAGTTTCCAAAGAACTTTGAGACATATTTCTGTGTCGGTAAGTGCGATAATTTTTTATTCACGTTTACGCGTTTCAAGAAGTACCGCGAGTGACTACTGAATAATAACAGGATATTCATAATTATTTATATAACATCATTTATATAACCTCATTCAATGATATTACTTGACGTAACAAAAATGTTCAGTACAAGGCACAATAGACTCCAGTGATCCATTGCGTATCACAGGAATCCCTTCACATGATTTTCAACCCCATAGATTTCCAACACTTCACTCAAACAAGTGTGTGGGCACGTTTGACACACGCCAGGAGCAGTCGTGTATTGAATCGCGAGTGAAGCCTAGTTTTGTGTTAGAACGTGAGACGAGTTCTATCACGGCTATAATAATACTAAATATACTGTAAACTAGTATAGGATATAGCTGCAATTGCAGCTAGTCATTTCACCACTATGGATTCTTCTGAGTACAGGGGAACCATAACCTCTAACCTGCCTGATAAACAACACGGAAATTCATCAAAGAAATCATACGCCAGTGCCATGACCTCAGATGTATTCCCATCTAAAGATCAAGCAATCGTCATTGAAGCACAAGAAGGGCTGCCTATAAAGGACTACATCAACAAAGTTGCGTCTATTGTGGACTCTAAGGAAATAAGGTTCGTGTCACGTATTTCTAATAACAGAATCTGTGTTTTTTTCTCTAGTCAAAAGGTTGCAGAAAGTTTTACTGATAATAACAAAACAATTAACATTAATAACATAGAATTAGGTGTCAGACCACTTATTAGTAAGCACAAAAGAGTTATCATTTCCAATGTTAGTCCAATAATACCTCATGATGTAATAGAAGCAGAATTTACCAAGAGGAACATAGTAACTACTACAAAGATTTCATTCATTAAAGCAGGATTATCAGAACCAGGACTGTCACATATAATGAGTTTCAGGAGACAGGTGTATATTGAATCTGATGACACAGACAAACTCCCAGATTCTCTTGTGATATATTTTGATAATACATCATACCGTATCTTTCTGTCTACCGATAACATGTCTTGTTTCATTTGTAGACAAGAAGGACACATAGCTCAACTGTGTCCAAATCAACCTAATGTAAATGACATGGAAACATCTGAAAGTTCCACCCAGCAAGTACCTAACCTCAACATCAGTACAACCCCACAAACAGTAAATAATGCAATGAAGGAAATAACAAATAACAATTTCCCTCCCCTTCGAAAACGACCCCTACCTTCAGAGTCATCAACTCAACCAGAAAGTACTCTCAGTAAAAAGTCTCAGAGGGACAAGAACACAAAGCAGAATAAAAAGAAAAAGAAACTTGAAAATACTGAAGAACCTTTAAATAACCAAACAAAAACTGTCGAAGAATTAACTGTAGAAATTAGGAACACAATTGAAACCAATGGGGATAAATATCCACTATCCTATGAACAATTTGTAAGCTTCTTGGAAAACACTTTTGGATCTAACAACCCAGCAATGATTGCAAAAGACTACACTACAGATATACAAGGATTAATTACAATGATGAGTGAGACCTACCTCTCACTCTGTGATAGATCTATAAAAAACAGGTTTACAAGAATTTTAAATAAACTTAAAAAAAGTATTGAAATACAGAATGAATCTGAATATTCATCAACAGATTAGTAGCTGCTAAACTATTCTTGACATGCTCATCCTACAATGGAATGTGAATGGATTCTACCCTAGATATGAAAGATTACAGCTATTATGCCACCAATATAAACCTGATGTCTTATGTTTGCAAGAGACTAACTTCAAAAACAACAAAAGTAGTAAAATAAAACACTTTAAATGCTTCAACAAGAATAGAGAGAATTCCAATATTGCATGCGGAGGGATTGCAACATATGTAAAAGAACCTTACTCAGCTGTTGAGTTGGATATTGACACTGATGTAGAACTGGTGGCTATCCAAATATCATCCCCAGTTCAAATCTGTATATGCAACATATACTTACCGAACAGCTACCCTTTTGAAATTTGTGAGCTCATCAATATTGTAAAGCAACTTCCCAAACCATTTTTAATATTTGGAGATTTTAATTCACATAACACATTGTGGGGGTCTAAAAAAACCGACTCTAGAGGCAGTAAACTTGAAACTGTCATAGATGAAACAAACATAATGTTGTTAAATACTGGGCAGCCTACCCACATTAACATAAGCAATGGAAGTTTAAGTAGTATTGACCTCACATTTAGCTCTATAAATTTTGCTCAAAAATGCAGCTGGTTTGTGTCAGAATATCCCCATGATAGTGACCACTTCCCATTATTTACTAGTGTCTCTATTCCTGTAGGAATGTCTACCACTTATTATGAAATTAAAAAATGGAACTTCAATCAGGCTAATTGGAATAAGTACTACCAATTTATAAACATGTATATTGAAGATTTTGACTTAAACTATCAAGTAAGTGAAAATGTGGATGGACTGATTGATAAATTTTCTCATATCATAAGGAATGCAGCAAATGAATCTATAGGAACTTGCACACCATCACTGAAAACCAAATGCGTTCCATGGTGGAATGAGAAATGTAAAGAAGCAATTAAAAGATCCAATCATGCTTACAACAGGTTCAAAAAACATAAAACTGAAGAGAACAAAATTGAATACAAACGGACAAGAGCTCTCACCAGAAGAATCCTTAAAGAGAGTAAAAGCAACTCCTGGAATAAATTTGTGTCATCTATTAGCTCACAAAACAGTATAAGAGAATCGTGGAGAAAAATAAATGCAATTAAGGGACACAAAAGATGTAGCCAGATACATTTTCTTCAAGAAGGAAATAAAACTATTACACAATCTGCAGATATTTCCAACGTACTAGCTGATACATTTGTCAGAAACTCCAGCTCTCTAAACTTCTCCGATGCCTTTCAAGAATTTAAAAATGAAGAAGAAAAAGTAGAACTTTCAGATGATTATGATGACAAATGCACACCACTTCAGTTAAATAATCCCATAACCATGGAAGAACTTCTTACAACCATTGAATCCACTAATAATTCCTCTCCTGGCCCAGATAATATTCCGAATATCCTCATTAAAAATCTCCCCATACTTGAAAAGAAAGTTTTACTTGACATATATAACTATATTTGGAAGGAAAGAGTATTTCCCAAGATCTGGCAGATGGCCATAGTAGTACCTGTTGCTAAACCTGGAAAAGACCCATCCAAACCTGATAACTACCGTCCTATATCACTTACATGTAACATGTGCAAAATACTTGAGAAAATTATCAATAAACGCCTCAGATGGTTCCTTGATACTCGAAAAATCATAAATGAAAATCAATTCGGCTTTCGATCCGGACATTCCACTATGTCACATCTAATAAGCATTGATAGTCATATTCAAGAGGCTTTCATGAACAATCAACATGTGATTGCTGTTAGCCTGGATATAGAGAAAGCGTACGACATGGTATGGAAAAGACGGATCTTAAAGATTTTGCAGATAATAGGAATAAAAGGAAATATGTATGATTTTATAAAAAATTTTACCCTTAATCGCAGACTACAAGTCAGGATCAATGGTCAACTCTCAGATATAAAGCAGATTGAAAATGGTGTACCTCAAGGATCCGTGCTAAGTGTGACTCTCTTCCTATTAGCAATTAATGATGTAGACAAGGAGGTTCAACCTCCAGTTATCACTAGAAAATATGCAGATGACATAACTGTACTATGCAAAGGGAAATCTCTCCTATCTACTCAAAAGATCATGCAAAAAGCCTTAAACTCAATTTTTCAATGGTCTATGATCACAGGGTTTAAATTTTCCACCAAGAAAACCGAATGCATGTTTTTTCAAAGATAGCTAATACAGTATCCCCTAAACTCCAGCTTGGAAATCAAACTCTTAGATTTGTTAATAAAATGAAAATTCTTGGACTCCAATTTGATTCAAAATTAAAATGGAAGATTCACTTGCAAGAATTAATCATTGAATGCAAGAACAGACTTAACATTATTAAATATCTCTCCAACAACAACTGGGGAGCTGATAAAAACCTCTTGCTACTAACATATAAAGCGTTCGTTAGATCAAAAATCGATTATGGTTCACTATTATACCAATCTGCTAACAAAAAAGAGTTGAGGAAAATAGAATCAATACACAATAAAGGGCTTAGAATATGTACTGGGTGCTTCCACACCAGCCCCATAGGAAGTATACTTATAGAGTCCCAAGAAACCTCCTTAAACCACCGAAGGAAAACCCTCAATCTCAAGTATGCTGCTAAAGCCGCCTCGTCTACTAACCCAATAATATACAATGACGTTTTTCCTCAGCTACAGAAGATCTATAATAGCCATCTTCGATATAAACCGGTGTACAGTAGAATAACCCAACAACTTAAAGAACTAGACATTAAACATATAAGTGCTGATAAACACAGACAATTCCAGATACCACCGTGGACCATTGAAAAAATGTCAATAGAGTTATGACTCACTGATTATCACAATAACAACTTAACAAAAGAAGACTGGAACACCAAATTTAAAGAAGTAATCCAGAAATATAAAAATTACTCCCATTTTTATATTAGTAACAAAACAAGGGACCAAGATACTGAAGCCATAGTATATACACCCAATGAAAAATGTAGCTTCCTACTACATCACTATTGCAGTATTAATGGTGCTGAAAGTTATGCTTTAATGACAGCTCTAAAAATGATACATCAATCGTTGCACTCAAATATAATTGTATTCACAAACTCACTTTCGACAATAAAACTATGCTACAACAAAAATTCAAACTCTGAAATGGCTATCAAGGTTCAGGAGCTACACCATCTTATTCAAAGGCTTGGTAAAAAAACTTGTTATTTTCTGGATTCCCCTTCATCTAGATATACCACTGACTGCTCCAGGAAGTAATTTTCCAACATCACTAGTCGACCTCCGGTCAGTGAAAAATGTACATAATATTGCATATACGACAAGTGATATTTGGAAATACTTGCATGGAAAAATGAAAACCAAATGGAGCCAAGAGTGGAAGATTTGTAAGGCTAGCAGTCTTCATAAGAAGATAGAAAACTTCTACAACCTACACACTTCAAAAAAAATATGCCGTAAAGATCAAGTTACAATCACCAGAATTAGATCAGAACATACGAAGCTTACTCACATCCACCTATTAAACAAGAATACTCCCCCTATTTGCAATATATGTAATGTACAAATAACAATATTACACATTATTCAGGAATGTCCTAGGTACAACCAATCCCGCCAATCAATCTTACAGAACTTTAATGTTGATGCTTTACTTCATTCAAGTACCCAACAAGAAAAAATTATAAAATTTTGTAAATCAATTAATGTCTCTCACGAACTGTAATACTGTTTTTTTTTAGTGTATGTATTGTGTGTATTACCATAACATGTGAAATATTTCCAACCACTGGTGCAATGTAAACTGTAATGTAATTCACTGAACAAAAATGTAAAAAAATGTAAAGAAGTATGTAACCATGCTATAAAACAACCCTTAACAACCCTTATTGTAACTTACTGAATAGTCGCTAATAA